>VXBB01018274.1:432470-517485 GCA_013399915.1 Illadopsis cleaveri | reverse complement strand
TATAATATATATATTGGTATGCACTTTAAGTAAATCTGACTACTTTAAGTAAATAGACTATTTATATTACATTTTTTCAGTCAGCCTTCAAAGTCATTATGCACATTATTAAAAAGAACACAATATTTACTAATATTATAAATAATAAAGCGTTATTAACAAAAAGAAATATTCTGAGTTTTCACTGCAGATGGTTAACTACATCAATGAAAGGTAATTAAAAAAAACCTTAAGAATTGAAAATGGTACTGAAAACAAAAAAATCTCCAGACAAATAATCCCCCAAAATGTCATTGCACTATCACTGGAGGAAATTATTGGGAAATAAAATTTAGCAAAATTTAATTACCTTTGGTAATATTCTGTTACAAGTGGCTAAAGATTTGATTTCCTTGTGGAAGGTTAAAATTGAATACATTCATATCCAGCCCTCATGAAGCGAAAAGGGCTTCAGAAGGAAGTGGAGGGCCAGTGTATTCCCAAAAGAGGTATACTACCAATTCTTCTCAAGTAGATAAAAATAACTGAAGTCTGCTGATATTTAGGAGCCTCACACATTTCATGTGCTGCTGTATACAAATGTATGGGATAAACAGTATTCCTGCCATGACTGCAACATGAATAAAAACTTCTCTGTGAATATCTTTCACCTACTACTAGGGAAAAAAAATCTATTAAGATGAATAAGTGCTTTATACACAGTTACTGCTAATTACCAAAATATTTTTCTACTAATTAGTGGAAAAAACATAGTAGTTTGAGACTGAGTGAATAGTTTGGAAAATACAAAAGCACAGAAGAAAGAGTGAAACTGGCTACTGAGAGCTGGCTCCGAATGCTCGAGTGATAGTTGGGTCATTACCAAGAGGAGAGAACATTCTACCATAATGTCTTCAAGTTTGCTACTATACATAAACATATGTAATTAAAGGACTGAATCTCAACTCAAAACAGTTGGAAGTCTAAATTATCATTCAAAAAGATGAGTAAGCCAGTAAACAGACAGACTCAACTTTGTGTTCTTGTATGCTAGCCATCTACAACTTGGAATTACACATTTTATTCCTAAAGCTTTCTGTCTTTCTGGGATGAAACATGGGTCATGAGAACTCTTCCTTTAATATTAGAGGGGAGGAAAAACCTTGGGGGAGAACACTTGTTCAAAGCAGCAAAATACAAAAACAGTAACAGAGAATGACAATTCTGTTCCAACAAGTGCACAGTACTCCTCTGGCAATTTTTGGATGTATACAGAAAATGGAAAAAAAAAATAAATTAAAACAGTAAAAAGAAATGCAATGGATGTTTCTCAATGATTGAAATTTTCCTTTTAAAAAACAAAACAAAGTCAGGTACATACCAGAGGTTAACTTTTGTCTTCATATCGACAACCAACCTGACAATTCTAAAATGTTAGACCATCTTTTTCAAATAACTGCTACTGCCTAAATTAAGTAGTTATGCTAGTTAAACTCTCCTGAGCAACTCTGACTACAAACTGTATTTCAAAACGTTCTGTTTACTTTACACCATTCTGAACCACAGATGACAAAGTTTGCTTGAAGCTGTAATTACTCTGCAAAGCTGGGAAGCCAATTAGAGGGCCTGAAACCTGCCAGTTCCAAAAAAAAAAAAAAAAAAAAAAAACAAAAANAAAAAAAAAAAAAAAGCACAGATCATCTGTTCCGATTTTATTAAAAAGTTTAAAGTTTGAATTCTATAACTTTAACTATATAATCACCAGCATTCTTTTCCTAAATGCAGTCATTCAGCATAAAAAAAAATCAATAGAAAGAACACTAATACCGTTTTATCATTTCATATATGAAAGGTTTCAACTTCAGCAGAATGTGTTGATGTGGCTAGACAAGAATACTAAACATTCAAGCAGCCATAAAAAATGTACTAAAAAAATGAACAGAAGGTTGCATATCTGAGAAATTATTTCTAATACAGACAATACAGACTGAGTTTTAGCACAGAGGATAACTTCCCGTGATTATCAAATTATATAAAAAAAATAGTCTCAAGTCACTGCTTGCATTATTTATAATGTTTGCACTTTTTAACATATAGGGAGTGTTGTCTTTACACAGATCTACATCTCTCTATGTATCGATCTATTTGCATAATAATTTAACCTTGATTTCTTATTTTTCCCTTGGTCTTTCCTTTACAAGATAAACATTTTTGTCCCAACCTTTGCATATTTAAATGCTAATCTGTTTTTTTTTCTCAAATCAAAATTTTACCAACACTCCTTACAAATACCTTGTTCTGTTGTTGCTACTCTGCACTCCAAATCCACACTTCTCAGATGACCTTTTTTGTTAAGAGAAATAGTAGACAACTATCAGAACTAATAGACCATTTTCATAACACAGAGACAGATATACATATTTTTGCTCATATACACAAGAAAATCCATGAATTTTACATAAAGAACAAATATATGTGTGTACCCACACACACCCCCTTAGCTTGGTCCCCATTTGATTGTCCAACTTGTTTACCCACTCCCTAAGGGAAATCTACTTCTCTGAGGCTTTCCAAAAGGATTTGTTCTTTCTTACTACATCTTATCTATGGGGAGTATCACCCTAAATTAAGTTTAGTCACACAGAGATTTATGTAAACAATTTAATATCTCTTCTTTGATCCAAACAAATACAGGTTTACCCTAAAAATGCTATTGCCAAAACTGTTCATAATAGATTGATTTTGACCATTTTCCCCTTGATCACATCTCTCTTTTTTTGGCATTTCCCATTTCTTACCCAGCTCTATCACATCAAATATGGGTGGCTTTTCAACACTGTCTGTCCCCACAGCCTACTCTCATCCTTGTTATCATTTTTTATTCAGTATCAAAATGCCACCCATCACTTTACTGTTATAATTTCATCATCAGTTCTCTATAGCATTTCTAATTTCTCTCTGTTTGTCATACTAGTTCTCTTTAAAATCCTCCTTACAACTCTCCTTCACCATGCCTCAAAAAACAGGAGGGACGGAAGAAGGGAGAAAGAAAAGAAGGGAGATGAGAGTAAAAATCTAACCTTGACAATGGATTAGTTGTTGGTGTGCTGAGACCACTGCCTGTACTACAGGCTAATACTGTCTCATTGTTTTCTCATACTCCCCCCATCTGTTTGCATCCATCTGCTGTCACTTGTTTTATATTTGGAATTTTAGTATTTTGGAGCAGGAACTGACTTTTTGTTCTCTATGGGTAAAAATCCCGCTTCTGTGGGACTTGGCTCATGACAAGCACCTATGTGTTCTTTGATAATATAACAATATATATGACAAAAAAAATCTTAATTATATTCCTTGAATCTCTAAAAGATCAAACTTTGTGCAGTTTATCATGCTGCAAAGTCTTTTATTTCCAATACTTCAAGAAGTACCAAAGCAGCATCTATGTCTGGCTGTCACTACAACTAGTTTGTCATTTGCCCCTTCACACAAAGAGGGAGAATAGAAATAGGAGATTTCTGCATAGGTTTTGTCCGGGCTTTGTTTTAATGGAAGACAGTAAAATTATACATCCTCCTCTGTCTTTCATGCAAACCCTCCAGTTTTATTTAAGCAGCTGGGTATATCACAGTGGCATAAAAACTTTCAGGCCTGGCTATAAACTTCTAAGTCAAAGGAAAGGATACCAACTATATCACCTAGAAACCATTCATGAAGCAATTTTAAACCCTCCCAAAATTTCTCCATCCAACACAGATATACATATTTCCTATACACAATAGATTTGAGTTTGAATTTCCACAGATGTATTTGCAAATGCAGTATATGACATGTACATTGACTTTTTCTCTCCACAAGCATTTTCAATATTGAATGAACACCACTTATTCAATTCTACTACTATTACTTTGGAATCAAATCCACATTGTAATTGTAAGTATAGTTATATGTTATCTCTGGGTTCATGTAACCCAGTATTGTAACAATTTTTTTTAAATGGACTTAAATCTTATTGAAAAGTTATTTTTGGAGTTGCACACAAGGTCATGTCTAATGTCGAAGCATTTTGATACATAAATTAATCTCACTTAAAACAAACATACATATTTTCCTACCCATTCCTTTAAAGAATGTCTTCAGAATTCTTTAAGCCCTAACATTATTCCTCCAGAACCTTTACATTTTCCTGTTTTGAAGATTTTTAAGTACTAAAAATAATAAAATCTTGTTTCTGGCCCATTGAAAAGTTAAGACTAGGAAAAAGTAGAACAAATTTTCCATTTAGAATGGCCAAGTTTCTTGATAATCACTTCCACAGAGAAAATAAAAATAAAATAAAGTTTATAAAAGGTTACCTTTTCATAATAATAATAATAAATTTCTTTTTCTTTTTAAAGACAAGAAAAAGGGTAGCAATACCAGAGTGCTTAGAAAGCATTATCTTTCAAGATAGGAAAAAAGTTTGAGGTGACATCAGTTTTGGCCAAAGCTCAAAGGATACTGTGAAGGGATACAGCTCTTCCCAATTATTCCCCATGTAAAGATCAAAATGAAGGCAAAGGGCCAATTCTTAGAGATACTTCATCCCAAATGTGCTGTGTGATTATCTACACACTCACCGTGCATGTGAGAAGTTGGGTTTTTTTTAAAATCTGTGAAGTCACAAATCTTCCTTAAGTAGAACTGAAGTAAAATTCTTTCCCACTCTGCTTTCCCAAATAATGATGACAATCGAAGACTAAAGTGGTTTACATAAAGCAGCATTTATTCCACTTATACAACAGTGAGCCAGTTGAAAACAGCATTATGAGGCTATGTTGGGTTTTTTTGAGGGGGTGGGAGGGCATTGAGGAAATACATCCTGTTACCCAGAGTATTAGTTTTGTTTTCAAAGAAGCATAATGGAGTTTTAAAAGAAAGGACATTTATATCAGGCCTTTGCCTGCACACAGAAGTCATACCAACTGAATCCAAAATTATTTTTAAACTGGTTCTGACTGCATAAATGCCTAAGCAAAAGCAATTTAAATTAACATATTTTATTTCGCAGTTGAAGTGGGCTAGGAATGCACACCCACTCAGTTACCGTGACTCAGTCAATCAAGAGTATCTGTACAAGCTACAGCAGTTTGATTACTTGCAACTGCTCCTCTCTACCTGAAAAGAGCTGAACTGATTTTGAACCAGACAATTCCAGTAAGTTCACACCTCTGAATTTACCCCTGAAAACCAGTATCACCCGCTTTTAAGTTTTCACAATGAACTTCCCACCCATGTAATTACACCGCCTTCATTTATCTTCAAGTGCACGGTAAGATACCACGGCAGAGCTTTTTGTGAGTCTCAGTGTCAGGGCATGAGCATTAAGGGACTAACAGCCTACTTCAAATACACAGCTCTTGCAACTCCCATTTAAAAGAAGGTGGTTCTGTTAGGTGTAAAATAAGCTGGCTCTACAGGAGAGGAACCAGTGATTCCTACACACTATTCAGTGTCATCAAATCTCGCTGATTTGTTCACCCTGCAACTCTCAGCAGCTCCAAGCTGCAGTGCAGGGTGCCCATGGATGCCTTCCCTGTGCACCCAAAGTTGGAAGAGTAGTGGCCACAGGGGAGTAAAGTCCATTCAGGACACCTATGGCCAGCCTGTGTCCTTCACCAGGGCTCAGCTCCACCCAGCCCCACTCTGTCATACCCTTCACTCAACTGTGTTTCATCTTCATTGCTCCAAGGAAGAGAGACTCCTCATCTCCATTTCAGGCCCACATGGTTTCCCTGCATTTTGAGGAGCTAGCAATGGACTGAAGCACATGTGTGCTGCCTCTGTCTCTCTCTCTCTAAGTGAAGAGTCTACCTGTTTACACACACACTTCCAAATGCCTTCCCTCACACTTCCTCCCAGAACACCTCAAGGAAAAGGAAAGGCCTCTGAACACCCCATTCTGTGACAAAATATATCCCAATGAGAAAGGCTCTACTAGGAAAGACATATTTATCACTGGAAGCACTTTAGCAGTATGTAAAATAACTTCATTCCCTCCAGCCTTCTCATCATTCCCAATAGAGTTCACAGATGACAAAAGACCAAGGAAAGATGAATGCTTAGGTGTGAAACTTTAAAGTTATCTTGGAAGGAATCAGAGCCACACTAGGGGAAATGATGCCATGCCTGGAAAAAAAGCTTTACTTTTGCAAAGTAAGCTGATGTCACAGGAGTGGAAGGCAGGGGACACTGGTGGAAAAATATCTGTATGATGGAAGTAACTAGCTTGACAGAGCTGCTTCTCAAAGTTTTAAACTACACAACAAGTATCATACAAAGTAGAACTGTACAAACTTACCCGTGTTTAACTCCAACAGTACTACGAAAATAATACCACAGCCTTGGCCTTTTCTGCTTAAATAACAAATTACAAGCAAGAGCCAAAGATGTCTATCATTTGGAGAGCAAAAAGTAGACTGAGACCACACTCTCACTTTACAGATAGCTACAAAGATTACATGAAGATAGGACTGTAAAGACATATCTTTAAGTCCCTGCCAACCTAATCAAGATGGTATTAACAGTGATCTCACACTCCATCTGCCTGGCTAGTAATTTATGAAAAACGTACTTCACTATTACAGGAAAAATATGTTGCGCTGCTTGTGGCCACAAACCTAGTGCAGCAGCTCAGGAACTCTTGGATCAGAGGCCATGAGACCAGTTCTTGACATTTACCAGGTACTTCCCATGAGATGTGATTCATTCATACAGCAATTTTGTTTGTTTATTTGCCCTACTGATGATCTCATCTTCAGACAGATAAAATAGCTGACAAAAAACTTACAGTCCCTTGCAATTTGGAGTGCAATACCATCCTGGTTTGCTTTTCATCCTGTGAATTCTACACAGGCATTCCACTTAATTTTATGAGATTCTTCTCATGAGTGATTTATCTCCCTATTCTTGCACTGATCAGCCAACATTTCTGATAAAATTATGCCTTTTCCTGTCAGAAAAACAGAAAAAGTCATCTTGCTTAGCAAAACTGGATTTTTTCAATTAATATTGTATGCTTGTTCCTTTAGCTTACACAGCTTATGAATCAGATCTATGAGACTTGCCAGTTGCAGAAAGGATTTTTCTTTGGTGGGGGGGTGGTGGGGGTGGTGATGGTGTCATTTTGGAAAACAATGTGAAATCTTCCAATTTCCAGGCAAAGTTCAGGGACAGCATTCTAATATCCGAATTACATAACAGAACCTCTGTGTACCAAAAAAACCCCAACCAAAACCAGTACCAACACACTGGTAATTATGCTATAATAATTGCTAATTATGTATTTCTTTGCTTAGCAGAACTACCATTTGGATCATTCTTCTAGTTGCTGCAGCAAGGAAAGACAGAATAAGCAATAAAGAACATGGTAAAGCAAGACAAAAATGTCCACTGTATTTCTAGAAATTGCCTTTCTGCTGCAAACTGGGGGAAAAGTATCTAGAAAAATACTACCTGCTAAAAAAGAGTAGTTAGAATATGCAGGGTAATAACAAAGGAATGAATAATGGCCTATGATTTAGTCAATTCCTACTCATATGAACAACTTAAAAGACATCACTGCTTTTGTGCTGAATACCAACAAGGCAAAATGAGCCTCTAATACTATTAGAAGGTTTGCACAATCAATATGGTCTTCTATTGCAATCAGAACATGCAAAGTTTTCCTCTTCTAGCTGGAAGATGAGACATGGGCTTGGAGCACAAGAGTGTTTTCTTACCAAATAAAATAGACAAATTACTTTGTATACACAAAGGCTGAGTCAGTCTCAAGTACAATTTTATCAAGAAAACAGGAAAAATCAGTCTCAGTAGCATTTGTTTCATCTTCTGCAGTGAAGATGAAGGGAACCCTTTCCCTAAGTACAAATACTTTTCTGGTAGCTCCATAAAATTAAACACTGCCACTTTTTGTATTGCAGTACACTTAATACAATTTTGAAAGAAATTGGGTAAATTCTTTAGTATTCCTTTAAAACTTTCCAGCTGTGCTATTTGCAACTCAGAGAGATTTTTTTTTGCCCCCTTAATTTTCTCCTCAAATACTTTCATTTCTCTTCAGAAACACTCACCAATCTCACTCTGACAGATCAAAAACCCTACAAATTTGGCTTTTAGAAACATTCTTGGAAAACACGCAATTGTCACTTTATCCAACAGATACACATTTTGTAGCTTTGTTAATAGATGCAAATTGTCTGATTGCTTCAAATTACTCATTAACCAGGCTGGAGAGCTGATTACCTGATTATCCAAGAGAAAAATAACTTAGCATGATTTTGTGTCATTTGAAAGTCTAGATAATTTTCTAATTAATTTGCGTTTTCAAGTGAATTCAGAGATACAAATGAAAAACAGAGAAGAGGTCAGCGACCTAAATAAAGGTTAACTTTTCAGGAATTTTCTTCTACAGCAATCATTTGTCAAATGTCATTGTTATTTAGAGACACTTCAGACACACACAAAAAATAAGAATTCAGACTTCCAAAAAACATTCAAAAACCAACGCATGGCTCTTCCATGTTACTACAAATGCATCTTGTGGAGCTGGATGTAAGATCAATGGTGCATTAGTATGGCACATGGCATTAAACTTGCAGTGTTACCAACAAATTCTGAATTATACACGAAGCAATATGTAGCAGATAATCTGTCAATATGCTGAGAGAATAATAAATACTGGAAATACATACTTGCTACTGAAAAGTTGTTGAGTGGATATGGCAGATCCACATCCTGGGGCTTCTCCTTATAGCCTATGAAAGAGCCATCTGTCTTTAGCAGGAAGTATCTTGGCCGCCAGTTTTTTATATATTCTCCTAAGGGAGAAGAAAAAAAAAAAGTTCATTAACACTGTAGAAAAAAACCCAAACTTGAATATTAAAAAACATATCACATTATTGGTACTGAACATTAATTACACCAAAATCTTTTCAGATGTTTTCAATTTACAGAGAAAACCTTAACTCTGTCCAAAAGAAGGGAAAATTGAATTGCAATGGTAAGCCTGGACAGTGCAACAACGCCTGTGGAATAAGAAGGTACAAGTATGGTATACTAATATTGTATAATTCTGAATTTTACGGATTGTACTTTTCAAATATCCTGCATGCTTACACCAGAAATAATTAAAACTTTTTTTCAGGCCAAAAACCCAAACTCTACATCTTGATTTTTAATAACCAAGTGAAATTTCCTTAATACTATTATACTTTACAATGTCACACCAGAATTCAGCAACAATTTCATTTTTAGAGTGCAATTACTCAGTTCAATACAGGTTAGCTTAGATTTACCCAACTTCCCTCATCTTTGATTTCTATAAATTCTGGAGAGTAAATAATTACTACAACTAAAACTTCATTTAAAGTCACTGTTTCATCATTCTACAAGTGAACATTTGCAGAAAAAAAAAGCATATTAACATGCAGAATTTTCAACAAGGAACCCAGGACTTCTCACCATTTGTAAGATGCTCAGAATGAACCATCCCAGGGGCTGCACTGCTCCTGGGCTAAGCCCCAGCCTGGCAGTGCCCTTTACCACCTCAGCACCTTGTTAGCTACAGCTACACAGCTTTTAGGCCATTCAAAAGTCAGGAAGAAGTTTACATCTATCTAACGTGGAGGTTACTTCATAAAAGTGTAATCTAAAGATTCATTAATTGCACCTTCACCTTTCCATCACAGCAATAAACTAATTGTCACTGAATTTCAACATGGGAATTGCTGATATGGCCTTGATGAATGTGAGCAAGGCTTGTAAGGATTTAGACAATACTCATGGCTTAACAAATCCAACTGCAGTCACTAACATGTTCAGTTTTCATGTAGTTAAGCAGAGAAGGGGAGTAGGGAATACATGATGGAGAAGAGAAAAGAACAATTAACTCTGGGCTATTCAGGCTATTATGCAGCAAAATTCTTCCTCTTTAGTCCTGCTTCTAGACAGCAGGGTACTTTTGCTTGACTTTCCTATACAGATTTCTTCACGTATGTAGAAAAAATTGAAGAAGTCCAAGGGTGACTTAATTTGACCACTAAATGAATAGAGCAGATATGGCACTAGTTATATTTGTATTGATGCAGAGCTTTATCTCGGGCCTCTGGTTGTAGTTTGGCTGGGAACATCCCTAATGATACTGCCAGCCTGAGCTCATTTCACCGTAGGAAAACCCAGTTAAATGAAAGTATGCAATAAAAACCAAAGCAAAACAAACAGGTACAAGATACTTTGTAAGCTGAATAAGAAACACCAGCACAGTGTGGGAAAATAAATGCGTAACTTTAATATCAGCAACAATGAAAAACTATATCAGCATTACCTGAAAAGCAATAAATTAAGTTTGCTGAATACTTGAACATTAAATAATCATAGGCCTAAGCAAAGGTATGAGTCATATTTTTAAAATATTTAAAATATGCCCTGCAACAAATTTTCTGAAATCTGCACGGACTCACTAGTTGAAGCCAAAACAAAACCTTATGTATCAGATTATCAATAAAAGTTTTAAAAATGTTAACATCTTAGTTGTTTTCTTAAAGAGACGAAAAAGAGAATATTCTGCACTTTTTTAATAAATTATATCTCATTTCATTGTAAGAGTGAGAGAAGGTGCCTGTTACTGGGTTTGCAATCTATCCAGATCTTAGTCGTACCTAGAAGGCAGGCACCTAAACCTGCTGAAGAATTCAAGGACAGCATGGAGACAATATCAACACGCCTAAAGCAGGTCAGCCATCCAAGGGCTCAGGTTTCAAAGAGAGTCCTCCTTTCTGCAAGGAACAACCTGGAGAGGGAGATAAGCAGACTCTGCTCTAAGGATCAGGGCTGATAGGGTAAGTGCACTTAATAGTCAGTCAGGAAAGAATGGGAGCCTTTGTTTGCTTACATACACTCTCCAGAATGAAACCTGTTGGAAAAGGAGACCATTCTAACAGGTGGCCTTACAGACCCAGCACACACTTCTCTGATCGTTTACTCCCTCTTCACCGCTTAGGACAACACTTTAGGTTGAGTACCCAGTAGCAGCCAAACACAGATTCCCTTAATCAGAAAACTGGACAGATTTTTAATCACCTACTGAGTTATGCAGCTGATGTTATGCCTGGAGACAAACCATTAAAAGAGCAGAATAGCACTTTCAAGCTCCTCTGAAGATAGTCAGCAACTCTGGATAAAAGCTAACAATAGGACAGATTAAGAAAGTACCAGTTTACCTATGAGTATAGCTGTACCTCCGTCTTCACTCTACAAACTATAGCCAGACATAGAAAAAGCAATTTAAAGGCAATTGCAAAACTATGGTTTCCGATGGATCCATATGTATCTATCACAGACCTATTTCTTTAAAGAATGTTTCTCCCAAGGGGTTTCCCAACATCAATCATGGTCAGACTACTTTTTCAAAACATCTATACAAACACACACACACACAAACCTTGGTTTTGTCTTGAAAATACCAATATTCCAATTCCTCTCCAAGGCCTATATGTGAATATTTATCATCTGTCCTATATTTATTTTGTAATTTAATTAACTAATGGGTGAACACTTTTGAAGACTAAGTGATGGTATCATGAACAGTTCACTTAGCTGCTCAAGTGGGTTAAGGGCTCTCAAGATGCACTCTAGATGCTCTCTTACAACTGCATTCCTTTTACATAATCTGCCTAAAGATAGAAACTTTTTAGTCCGCACTTCTTAATACATGCGCTTATTGATTTGCATTGAAAGAAATTCTCCATGCAAAAAATGCTAAAGCAAAGCAGAGTATTTGAAAAAAAAAACAAAAAAAACCCAAACACTTCCATGTCTTCTAACTTAGCAGCCCTGCATTAAAAAAAAAAGTGTATTTCCCAGTATTACCAATATTAAATAATTTTAAAGATATTTGGAATGTATGTCTATTAAATACCTCAACACAAGCAAACTAGAGGAAATTCTCATGTGAAATTTCTTAAAGCAAGTGAAAAGTAATTCTATGAGAGAGAAGTCCAGGCAGGCTAATGAAACCACAAGATACCCTGACAATTTAATAAAATGGAGCTGCAGTATTTAAAAGAAGCAGTGGATCTGCCATAGAGCAATAATCAGTTTGTGCCCTGCTTCCTGCTGAGTTAATGTAAGTTAAATTACTATTTTGACTAAATTTACACCCTTCTAAGTTGAAAACCACATTCTTTTAGGATCTGTTTATTAGACAGTAAGAAGAGGTCTCTAATTGCAACTACTGCAGCAAAGAAAGCCAAGTAATTCCTACATCATTTTAATTCTAGGCAAAGTTTTTTAAGCTATTTGAGGAAAGTGACTAGAATACGCACTTCACTGATACATACAGACAATAAATACATACATACAAAATACAAATTTTACGTTGTTGGGGTCTGCTTTTTTAATAACTACTGAGACAATACACCCAAAAGATTAAGTAAGACAGCAGTATATTCATGAAGCACATGAAAATTCAATCTGATCTTCATGCAAAAAGCACCCTCGTAACATGCAACTCTTTAATTAACGTTGTATTTAATAATACACTGGCTAACAACAGTAACAAAGAGTACTTAATGAAGGTTTGTTTAGAACATGACCCTCGTGGCTGCCTCTTTATTTGCCTCAGTACTGCAGCCTTAATGATTCTTCTTTTTTTGCCTTTGACTGCCAGTAACAAGAAATCTGCCTTCAGGATATTTCACAAAATATGCTTCTTTCAGTGATGCAACGTTGCTGGTTTTCATACTGTTGAGAAGCTTCAGAAAGGAGAGCTTTCTAAGAAATCATATGAATAGTAAAAAAAATCTGTGTTAGACAAATATGTCACCCAAATTTTGTAATTTTTTTTTTATTTTACCTCACAACTCAAACTCTCTCTTCAAACACATATTTCACCTCAGATTCAGCAGTTGATGTTGTTAGTCTCACTATTTGTAATCCTTAGGCATATGGAAATTAGGCAATTATTGAAAAATTAATCAGTAATTTAAAATTAGTCTTATTATTTTAAAATGTATTTTTAAAAAAAACTTTTGCGAAACATCTACATTTTTCAATATGTAAATGGTTTCAGAGGTGTGAAGGGAATGTCTTTAATATACAGTGCTGATAAGCAACAGAAACCTGAGTTCAAAAACTTGCTTCCTTAAAAGAAGCAACAGCTGCCACACAGACATAAGTGAGATTTAAGAAAAAAACCTTCCAAAAAGAGAACACACCAAAATTCTGCCTCTTGTCTGTTTCATCAATTTACTCAAATGGATTTAATAGAAATAATACACAAACATTGTCTCCCTTTTTTTTCTTTTTTTTAGGCATTTTTTGTTAGATCAAACTCCCTACAATAACATTTAATAAATAGAGGGGAAAAAATTGAATTTTTAGCATTGAATTTTTAATTAGCATTAAGTAATACTATATAGAAGTAAATCACACAATTATATGCAATTTTTTAAAAAAAAAAAAGAAACAACTGTAATTAATGTCAGGTCAAATAAAATTATCAGAAATAATGCCAGTGGTTTTCAGATTGAATTTCCTTACCTTGGCCCTCTGAGGGCAGTGTTACCTAACACACGATTGGAAGCATCAGCAGACTATTTGATTAAGTCAGCAGACGCTAAGTAAATGCAAAGCACTTCTGTTAGAATATTTACTTATTTTTAATTTCATTAGAAGAAATTTGCAGCACAGCTCAAAGCTACTGTAAAAAATAAATATTCAAGATAAATAAAAAATATACCTATCCTCATAATTTATGTTCTTCAATCTAATGTAAGTATGTAATAATATACTATGCAAAGTATTTTACAAAATCTTATTGCATAGTAAAAATCTAATCTAATTAGATGCCCTCTCATAAGTATTTGCTGACAGTTCAAAGAAAAGCAGAATTTGGAACTACCACTTTCTGATTCTCTCTTGCACTGTGAGACGGTGATTATTTATTTATACTAACTGTTTTCCAACAGTTCCCAGTAATGCTGAATGACATTTTGAGCACATCTGTACTTGCACTAGACATGAATTCTTCTAGTCCCAGCTGAGAAATAGGAAACATTTCATGATACATGTGGGCACTGACTTATACCACAGTCAGGTTTCTATTAAGTTCCCAGTTTGCAAGGGCAAATTGGGTAGTTTAGGTGAGAAAGTTCAAGTACCTTTCACTGCTCACAATATCTCAATAATCCAGCTCAGACAGAAGACTGCCCAATTTATGCCCAGCTATGTACAGGTATGTGGCCAGAAACCAGTGAAAACCCCACAGATGTTAATATTCTGCAGAAGGCAGCAAGCAGCCTCGGGTATGAGCTTCAGAAGTGCCTCAGCTGAGCAAGGGGGGAGGAAAGCAGGGACAACCCTCTGTCCTCCATGCCAGCCCAGATGCACTGAAGAGCTGGCAAACAGTAGATTCTTTGTTCCTGAGGCAGCACTAAGTAGTGACCAAAGAGAAGGGCTTCTAGTATAAAGCAGATTCCTTCCAAGCAGAGGTGCAGTCGCAGGCAGGGAGAAGTCACGGAGCAGCTCTCTCCATGGTTTCAGGGGCAGGTCTGCAGCTAAAGTGATGGGGAGGACCAATCTCCCCAATGGAAAGATTCTCCCTGCTCTTACTGTGGGGTTTTCTTCCCCCCAGGATGTGAATGCAATGTACAAACATATTCCAGGGTTCAAATCACCGGCCGCCATGGTTTTTTCATTGTGACTGGTAGACTGAGTCATTGCGCTATCTTGTACAAATGCAGCAGCACTTCAGCCCTTGCTATTTATTCAATGATTTCCTTTTGCATTAATAATATCTCCTCTAAAACACGCAATAAAACCTAGAGGGAAGTTTTCAATAACAGAGACAGACATACAGTTATTCACACATAAATGCAGTTTTGAAATTGGGCATCTACAATATCCACTCAAAATTACTGGTGTGTTTTGGCAACACATGGAAAATAAATGTTCATTTTCACATGCATGCAATTTTGTTCTTTTAAAAAATCATACCAGAAATACTGAGTGAGCTGACATCCTGACAAATTGAGAATTGACCTTTACCATGCCCGTTGTGAGCCAGCAGGAAGAAAAACTTGCCAGTTTCAACATCACTCTCACTTCCCCTTCATTCTTGAAGGATAAGAATTAGAACAATAAATAAATTAAATAGCAGTTGCTATTAGCACATGCTGTCTGGAACAACAGAGTCCTGTATGGCATCAGCATCTCTGAGCAACAAAGGTGATCAATATTTTCTAAATATGCTTGCTATTCAGGAATGGAAAACCAAGGTCTGTATTCTGGAAACATTTAGGAACGCTGCTCACATTTTCGAAATACCTCTCTTGAACAAGGCAATATAGTATAAAAGCCAAAAAATCCTGCACTATTTAGATGGTTTTCTGAGCAGGTTTTTTTATTTTTTAATAGTGTTAAGCTGTATTTGTGTAAACGCAAGCATTTTAAATATTGTTTCACATATTTTTTATAGCTAAAACCATAATGTTCTCAGTACTTTTAAATATTCATATGTTTTTATATAGCACTATCAGCATCAAATGGTACTTTGTGTAACAGAAAAAATACTACTTTCTTTTCTTCTGCTTTTATCAAGTGCCAGTAGACCAAAGGATCTTTTTCAGGTTTTGAAAATATTTTAAGAGTAGGACGAGTATACAAATATTAATCTATAAATTTCAGTGAATAAGACAGTCAGTTACAGCAGCAACCATTTAAATTCATGTACTTGGTAAAAATGTATTAAGTCAGGTGATTAAATTCAATTGCTTTTTACATGTGGCCAAGTTGAGTTATACATCTTAATATTATCTACTTACAGCATTTTGCAAAACAGCTAACACTGGTTCACACATGAGATTTCAAACTGTCCATTGTTTGCAAAAGAATATGGTACGTTTGACAACAGCGTTACCATTCAACTGAGTTCCTTTAACAGACACATGCGTTGTCAAAAATTATGTGACTTTTCCCCTCTTAAAACTGGTACACTTGCTAGCATGTTTTCACAAAGCAAATTGTCTCACTTTTAAAACTGGCACATAGCAATAATTTTAAAATAGCTCCTCTGAACTTTCTCCTTGTCACTAGGTGTGCTCCTAGCCTCAAACCGGGCTAGGTGCCAAAGAGCCGGCACCAACACCACTCACCTCCGTTTCTTCCTCCAGGCACATCACTGAAGTCAACCTTTTTGCCTTGTCACTTAGCCTGCATCATTTGCAAAGAATCAATATGAGATAACCCCAAGCATTCCTCAAAGTGCTTGAGCTGGAACACCCCATTACTGCTGCACACATCAGGAGATCTCTTTGGTTGCATGAAGTGCTTCATGATATGCAGCCTTGCAGCACTGCCCAGAGTAACTGAGCTTCCCACCAGCACTGATGGAACACATAAAACACCACAATTCTAGGAAGAAGAACCAACAACCCAACTAACAGGCAAAAAGCAAATCTCCTTTTGCAGTGCTGGTGACCTCTGTCTAGGCTCAGATGCAGAAATCAGTACTTGGGCAGGAGGCAGCCACACCTGAATTCTCAGTTAAAACTGACATAATCCAAAACTGACATCTCCCACTCTGGCACAGTGATAACAGAAGGGCACATCAAATGCTCCCATCAGTAGTTATTGTTATCAAGGACCTACAGATGCTTATTAGATTTAAGATGGAAGACACAATAAAGAGGAGTTCCTTGATTTTTGGTAAGGGCTTGGTGGGAAGCACTGGTAAGGTTTATTCCAATAATATTTAAGTCATCCTGTAAATGACCAAAATGCCCTGATACATACTGATAACATGAAGACATGTCTGCAATCCACATCCACAATGCACCTCAACCACTGTGTCATTTTCCATTTTTCAGTTCAGCACAGATGTCTGAATGTTGAATGCCATGTAATATTAGAGAAGAAAATGCATTCTTTTAAAGTTTCCATTTTTATCTTCAAAGTAAGAGATCACCTGTAAAACAATGCTTTCCTTTAGCCTTTCTGGGCTGGCTTAATTTCCCTCTATGCTTGTATCCTTCCTCTCATTTCTTTCAACAGTATCCTGGAAACTCACCATAATCACTGAACAAGAAATAAGAAAGGATTTTAGTGAAGGAAAGAAAACTATATTCCTATGGAGCAATCCAAGTTTATTTTATGTGCAACTGGCAAACAGGAAAATATAAGTTATGCCTGACCAGCTCCTTGCCTTCAGAGAAAGAACTGAAAAATAAGATCAAGCGAAAGAGAAAATTAGTTGCTAATCTCATTCTAACCCCTAGCATGCTCTATAATACAAGACAATCACCAATTGGCACTTTCTGCATAAGAAAAGCTCAGGATGCAGAAGTAGGGGTATGCAACATACCAGTCTTGCAGCAGACAGACAAAGCTATGTAAGAACTTGTAAAGCACCTGTCCCCAAAATGTCTGAGATTGAAATAACTACATTACTCTTTCTACATCCACGACTACCAAATTTGTCAAGTTGTTGCTTTGAGTTTGTTTTTTATTTTTAAGCTCACCACACGGAGAAATCAAAAGTTTTCTTCGCTACCGCAAGAAAAGGCTCTTTTTAGGAATAAACAACGGAGGGAGGGAAGATATTAAACTCCTGAACTAATTAACAGAAGTAAAGGAGGCGGTGGGGGACAACGATAATTAATATGTACCCTCCTCCTAACCAAATCTCCACATACATTCATTCTGTATATGCACACACAACAGCAGCATCATAAACCGTCTCAAGTTCTTGCCATTATTCAGTTCGACATCTGCACATGTTTATGCGTCTCTCCAAACAACCTCTTGAACACCCTGCTGGAGCTGTCATTTTTTTCTTCTCCCTATCTGGCAGATGGCAAGTCAACAATCGGCATCAACAGCAGCCGAATATCTCCCCCCTCCATCCAACCCCCCTAAACAGACACAATAATAACTTCTTTGTGCTTCCCCACAATGCAGCTGCTTAAACCATTTCGCTACAAGGCTGCTTTGCCTTAATAAAAAAAAAAAAAAAATAAAAAAAAAAATCCCTGTTGCCAAGCCTAAAAAGAACCATAATGNTGCTTTGCCTTAATAAAAAAAAAAAAAAAATAGAAAAAAAAATCCCTTCTGTCAAGTCTAAAAAGCAGCATAATGTTAAGCAAGCTAAAGCCACAGCACAGCTGCAAACGGGCAGACACATTGACAGCTCCTCCCTTAACAAAGCCCTGTGAATTGAAGGGGGTTCATCTGAGGCTCACACAGTAATTAGTATAAAAAAGTCCGACAGCCTCTATTATGCTAGGAAAAAAAAACTGGACAGAACTGGGCTGCTGTTTTGCGTCAAGAGTTCTGCTGCAGAGTAGATAAATCATGTTGGGTTTTTTTCCTCTCTTTTTAAAGACAGTAATAAGGAGGATGAGAGAAGCTAATTTGAAAACTTGGACACAGTAATTGTACCATATGGTGAGCATTTATCCCTTCTGAAATACACGCTAACAGTCACTTACATGCACAGTGCTTTGTTTTACAGTTGTTATTCTCCCTACCATATTCATAAAATGGATCTGAATATCCGATACTCCAGAGAAGTTGTGTGTAATTAGCAGCAAAACTGCCTGTGCTTAATATACTGGCCTACCATAGCAATCCAATTAATTGCAGAAAATCCCATGCCCCCGAATTTAAATAGTGTCCACTTCAAGGACTTTTTTTATTTCTTTTAAACTGGCTAAATATCACACATAATAAAGTTCAGAGAAGTAATTTATTGACACTAACACTCATTGATGCTGTTGGCTCTAAAACACATGAGCAGGAAGTATTTCTCTTCTCATCCATGCAGTGTAGAGGAGTTAAGTCAAGAACCATTTAAGAGTAACCACAAAATATTTCAGTTCCATTGTATTTAGGACAGGAGCTACTCAGTAAATTAAAGGTGAAACTGAACTTCAACACAGGGCACGGGAGGGAGACAAAGACTTCAAATCCACTCCCTCACCTCCATCCTTATTTTCTTCCTGGATCTTCCTTTGGAATATTTTGTTAATAAACCAAACGCTTAATTCATAAGGACCTGCAAAATTTGGAAAATGTACCATCCAGTCCTTAGGATCTGCTTGTTCCTTAGCACATACTTCCAGCTTTTCACCCTGTTCTTACAACCAAATCATCATGGAAGATCATCATCACACAAGATAAAGAACCGGCTGAGTGGAGCTGGGAAAACGTAGGTTTCTTTACATAAAGAAACACTGTAGTGAAATGGGAAAATTAATAAATCTTAAAGTGCTGCTTTCAGAAAATAAGATGTAGTAAACTTCCAAGCAAGGGAAATAAAAAAAAACAACTCAAACAGATTAGGAGATGAAAATTTGGGGAAAAATTAACCAGACACAAAATGAAGTCTGCAGCTGAGCACAATACACTTGCAAAAAACCAGAACATTTTCTTTCTATTGGTTTTTATCCCAGAAGACAAGAAGCGAATCTACTTCAGGTAACAGAAAAATACTTTCAGTCACTCTAGATCAAAAAGGAGGTATTGGAGCTGACTGTTAAGTACGAAAAAGTCCCAGAACTAGGCAGAACACATCCATAGTTGCTAAGAAATTGTAAGTGAGGTGAAAGCTACAGGCAGAAAACAGCTATCCCTCACTGATAACAGTTTGACTGAAGAATTCTAAATGGAGAATGAGACCTCACAGCCCCAAGGAAAAAAAAAAAAAGAAAAAAAAGTTTAAAAAAACCTTGAAATTTTCAACTCACTTGGCTTGATGGCAATCAAAGAAAACTGCTTAAAATTCTGGTTTTAATCACACACTTTAAATAACACAAACTTACATAAGATAAACAAGGCAACACTGCTTTTGAGTAGAAAAATGATGCCCATCGTATGGGCTATCTTTCAGAATGTCAAGAAAATAAAATGGATGGAGACTGATACAATTTATTTCATATTTTAAGAAAAGCTTTTAATAAGTTTAAAGAAACTAATTGTGTGAATGAAAAAAACCATGGTGGAAAAGAACAGAGAAAGGAAATTGGGTAAAAGGAGGAGATCAAAATAGGATTACACAGTCCAATGTTCAACTTCCAATCCATTAAGCTCGACAGTTTTCTGTTAAAAGCATTTTCACTCAATATATACAATGATCTAGGGTTACCACTGCATATACTACCTAACAGTAAAACTATTCAAGTTTATTAAAAATGTGGAGAATTTCAGAGTGGCAACTCTATGCCAGTGAGCTGAGAAACACCAGATGAAACACAGTGAAGAATTACTTGAATTAATAAACAGTTACAGAAATAACCTGAAATGCTCACACACTGTTTAGCTTTAAATTAACCACTAAAGAACAATTAATACAACCTTTGTTTAAGTATGCAATACTGAGAAGAAAGTATTCTCATTTGTAAAGTTACAGAATTTTACAAACACTCTAAATATTATTCCAAGGTAAACAAATAAATTACAGCTCTGAGAACTACATTTTTAAAAAATGACAAGACAACAGAAGAACTTCAGAGACAAAACACATACACAGAGAAATAAGCAGAGTTAGAAGCAAGAGAAGCAGAATAAGGAAAGAAAGACTGGATTAGGCTTCACTTTCAAAGGAAGGACTATGACAAAAGGGTTTAACAACACAAATGGCCAATAGCAGAGTATCAGGCATTTCACAGGAACACATTTTCAGAAGAGTTCAGGAAAAGATTTTCAAACATTCTGTATCCACAGTCCTAGCTGAATGCTATAAATTCACCACAAAACAAGTGGTTTGCACCATGGCAATGCAGCCACTCTTCCACCAATTCAGCACCCAATTCTATCAGCACCTTTAGAAAAAGCCAGCCTCTCCTTGTGACACATTTCCAAACTTGTGTGAGCACTTTTTCTTAAAAAATAATAATCTCCCAATCAGGAAACCGGAGTAAACATTCAACATAGGCATGTACTTTCTTTAACTGCTACGCATCTTTTGTTCTAGCACAAATCTGGTACTAGCCAGGAAGTATTGATGGTGAATGAAAGTCCCAGGCCTTGGTCACTTTGGTTCACCTCAAACACAATAATAAAACCAGGGCAGTCCATTTGGGAAGGTGAGGACCAGCTGCATGCAGTGCATCCCATGTGCCACTCCACTGCATCAGCACTGGCACCCACAGAGCTGAGACAGGTGTAAAAAAAGCACACCCCAAGAAAAAAGGTGTTGACCAGATCAAAACAATTTCAGGTCACTGCAGAGCTAGTATCAGCACAAAGGAAAGATGGGAGTAATTGGCTGTGGGCAAGAAAGATGCAAAGGAGAAGGGGCATCAGCATGAACTTAGGCAAGATTAGCTACTAATTAATCAGACTGCTGCTCTGCCTTCTGAGTGCAATTCTTGTTTTCCAGCCAAGCTAGAAAATCAGGTTGAAGTGATTCAAGTTTCTAAGATCAACTGCATCCCTAAGCAATGATGCCACAATGGTTCTGACAAACTACTGAACCAAGAACTTCCCTAATACAATTGCACGTTCTATACAACCAAATTATATCCTAACATATGTGTCAGAATATACTCTGTCATTTACTCAATACATACACACAGAAATTATAAATTAAAAATATGTAAACCACACAAATCTCTGTACTCTGACAGATAACTGCAAAATCACTTAAAATGCACATTTTGAAAAGCTAGAAATACAATACTTTTACATGTATTTGTAAAATAGTTATTATAATTTAATAATATTACAAAATCTTAGCAACTTAGAGATCCCAATATAAACTGGAATTTTGAATTAGCTGTGAAATATATCCTATCCTAACAGTAGTGCTAAGAAGAGAGAAACAACATTGTCAGTAGTTTCTTAAATTTATTTATTAAAATTAAAGAAGCTAAAAAATGAAACACCAACTCATTTATAACCTCAGAATTAAAAGCTTTCACTGCCTTAAATTTAATAAAACAACTCATAACCCCCACATAAGAACCATAATACAGTTCAGTTCTAATATACATGTCTTATACTAATTTATTTTGCATTATTTTATTTACACTATTACACTATTTACAATTGCAATAAATATTCAGGCAAACAAGGTGTTAAAAAGTCTTTTGATTCAGGTTTTTCCAGCCTCTTAATTATAAGAAAGCTTGACTGAGAAGCAAAAATGCAAAATTTTCAGCCCTGTCATTTCACTAGCACAAAATTTTGCATCCTTTTCAGTCATTTTAGGAACTTTTAAAACACAGCTATAAAATATGACCCCCAAATTCCAGGCATAAAATGGAACTGAAAGATGACTGACCTGGATAAGACAGAAATTTATCTCACCAAGCTTAGGATGAAGTTTGTTCCTCTTTTTTTCACTAACAGACACATATCTTGTGGTTTCTCTGCTATTAGCATACAGTTTCTTCCTAATCTAACTACTGAAAAATGCTTAATGACTTAGCTTCCAAAAGAGTCTCATAACTTATAGGATGACCTTACTCAGCAAAATCTACAATTAGTTTATTCAATGAAGAAGTGAAATTTCATACATGAGAAAACACTGATAATCTCCTCCTACATCTGGCTTTTCTGAAATTCTCATTATACATACAATAATTAAGTGGCACCAAATATTTAACATTTGTGACACCAAAATAATAGGGACCAATAAAAAACTGTAATTTTCAAAAATATATATTTGCATTTCTATTGAATTAAGTAAACAAATTCGATATGCTTTTAGTGACTTTTTTCCTCTAGAAAATAAACAGCACAATTGTCTAATTAGCAAAAATGAAATGGAAACTTACAACACTGACTTGAAAATCCTTGTGAAAGTCTGTACTGGTGATGTCACAAATGCTGTCACATCTGAGCAGGTACTGTCTGTAGAAGGTTCAGAAATGTCCATTTTAATCAAAGCATTTACTGATGGTAGCTGTTGTGTTTTGCTTTTATTTTAATGGATTAGAGAATTCCTTAAGAATCATGGTAGAAGGTCTCTAAGAATAACAAATTAGGTAAAAATCTAAACAGCAGAAATACAAGGATTTGATTGGTAACAGATATAGGAAACTATGTAAAAGTGAGGGGAAATGCACACCTTATGCTTCCTTCAGCCTTTAATAATGATGTTTTCATTACATTGATGTAACACTAGTATTTTCTAATTTGCTTAAAATGAACGACAAATTATCTCCTCAGAGTACTGAAATGCCAGTGATAAAGTACTACAAGACAGAAAACATAACTTCTCCACGCTTGCAGTTATTTTTAAACTAAATATTTTAACTTCATGATACTTCGAAGCCAGTAACACCTTCCATTTCTCCCCACTGCAAAACACTATTAAACAATTATTTTCCTTATGTCAAATCCTCACATCACTGGTCCAAACCCCAGAGAGAGAGACGGGGCTTCTTAATCACCTGGGTGAAAGCTTTAACTGTCTGAAAAAAACCTTGTCCTTCTCTCTTTTTCCCCTATAAAAACTGGGAGCATGGCACTGTCAAAAGGACCAACCTCTTCTATGGGAAGGGATCTGAGCTGTGTAGGTGCCCAAAGAACTTTTAAACATTTATATTCTGATTTAGAGCCTAACTAGATGCCTAAGCTTCTTCTGATGCAAGTCATCTGCATTTGATAATATTTTCTGTATGTCCTTTCCAATAAAGACTTAGAGTGAGAAAAACTTGGGGTACAGAACTTCTTAAAAGATCTTTTAGAATTTTATATCTGTGACATAAGAACTGGAACAAATGACAACCAAATAAAGCTATGCTTTTATTTCAAATTTCAAAGGTTGGGGGGGTGGGGGGGGGNNATTTCAAATTTCAAAGGTGGGGGGGGGCAGAAATCTCATGCCAGAATGAGGTATGAGGACATATGGCCAGTCTATCACCTGACTACCAAACAGCCCTACCAAAGCTGCCACATGTTTGTTAATCCCGAGAGGTAAAATGCTGCTTTGTCTTCCGGGGGCCGTGCTGCAGATGAGCGCCTGTTATGATGCTGATGCATTTTTCCATGCTGACGCTCACCAGGGAATACAGGTTCCACATCAGGGAGAAGCGACACAAATTTTTCATCTCCTCTAAGAGTCTTCCTCGTTTCTGCTTACCAAGTGCACACACAAGAACACCAAGCATCAGCAGCACAGCTGAAACTGTTTTGACAAAAGCTTTTCTTCTGGATGTTTAGCTTAATTCAGTTAAATTTTATATTTAGTTCAGGTACATTGGGCATATTTAGTCTTAATATTTAAGAATATTGAGTTTTCAGTAACAGCTTGGTCTTGTAACAGCAGATAGCAGTTTGATAGGAAATGACTGAAAGTTAGTGATATAATTATTCACTTACAGACAGTAACATCTCTTCAGACAATCCATGATTAAGAGGAGAAACATTTTCCAGAGATCTGGCCATTCTCTAAGGTACTTATCACTTTTGTAAGGGGCAGAAGAAGGCCATGTGTCAAGGGATCAATGATCAGTAAGCTACAGAAAAATGGTAGCCCTCTATGAGATTCTGGAACAAACATGTTTTTTCAGATTCCCCTAGTTCTAAAAAAACCCTTTAGTGTATTACAGGTGAAATTTTTCACCAAAGTAGTATCAGGATGCTTTGTCTGGAATCTGCTTGGCCTGAAATCTGGTCAGAAGACAAAACAATGCAAGCTCTCTCTGGGGAGCCACTGGTAGCACCATAGTGGTATTTTCGGTGCTGAACATGCTAAAAGGCTGGCCTGGCTTACCAGCTTCCAACACACATCTGTCCCTTTGAAGCACGACTTGATAGATAAGCTGCTAAACTGGCCTGCAGGCCTATGACTGGCAGGTCAACCTCTTTATGCTATAAAAGTCCAGTCTGCTTTCACAGAAGTTCGATTCTTCCACATCCTTTTCTTGAAGTGGGAAGTGTGGAAGTTTCTCCTGTGGAGTTTGGGACATCTCTCTACAGTTATTTCCCAGGTATTGAGAGAAAGAGAGAGAAGTATTCAAGCGTGGAGTGTGGTGAAATACATCAAAACCTCCACTAAACGTTTCTTTCACTAGCTCTAACATAATTGCTTTAACATCATTTCTTTAATATAGCACACTACATCATTTATGTTACACTATAGTTGACTGGTATTTTTTTAGCTTTTATACTGTGTAGTAATTCTAATTAAGATCTTCTATCTGTTCATTTATTGTAATAAAGAACTCATCTTTTGTAACTATATCTGATTTGCCATCATTAAAATCTGCAGGATAAAGCGATTTAATCACACCTCTAAAATTCCTTAAATTTGAACGGCTGACAATATCTGAGGCTAAGGAAGGATTTACCTACATTTAAACCCCTTTCTGTGAACGAGTTTAGAAACACAAGGGAGTTCGGCCTGCACCTCAGATTCAAAGAAATGGCTTCCCTAATGCATTTTGTCTAAGCCTTCTACTCCACCCTGTGAAAACACCTCAGCTGATCCAGATGAGGAGAAACTCTTCCTCTTCCTCCTCCTTCCAGTCCTGCTGCTCATTGGTCTTCCTTGGCTGATTTGCCACTTGCGCAGCTCACTAGGCCAAGAGGTAAAAAAAAAAGAGGGGGTGGAGCATGGCAGAAATAGAACAGCTTCCTGCAAGATCAGATAAACTGACCCCATCAGCTGGCAAATCATATTCTTTCTCAATTTATCACAAGGTATCACAAGAGGTCTGTGTTCCAGGCTGGGTCTACCTGAACCTCCTCCTTCATTAGCAGTGTACCATTTGATCTGCTCAGATATAAAAATTAAATCATCTTTTAGATACTGTTTTCTAAACTTCCCTCTCTCCGTGACACAGTGGATGGACAGCTGCCTAAAGAACCTGGTTATGTGACCAAGAAGTGGGAGGGCTGTATGTGCACCTACTGCTGATTGTACAAGCACCCAAGCAGACATCAACAGCTTCTTGTTGCCCCTCTGTCTGTAAAAGGATTGTCCTGTTGCCCGGTTTCATCTTTCATGCAAGTTTGCTCCTTAGGTGAAAGTGCAAAAATAGTAACACTCTTGCTTTCACATAAGGAGAAAAACCAACAGTGACTTACACAACACCTTTAGCTCCCTACATCTGTAATTGTGCCACCACAAAGACAACATTTGTATTCTGAACTTAAGAACACAAAGCACACTAACGAAAGTGCCTTTACAGTGACTTCAAAGAACTCTATTTACTTAATATGTCAAAACAATATTAAGAAATTACTTCATTACCATGAATTAGTACCTTCACTTAGAAAAATGTAAGGACCTATTTGGTTTAACAATACAATGAGAAAACATAAAACCACAGCAACTGAGCTATGCAGACACTACATATTCAGTAAGAGAGCTCTACCTTTCCATGATACTCTGCAGGAAAAGTGCCAAACTGGTGGCAAAAGCAGTGCCCAGCTAAGAAAGACTATGAAACACACCAGAAACTACAATCATTTCATCTTTTAATACTGATGCAGTGTTTCTCAAACAGCACGTCAGGAGGGACTTCAGCAAAGAGCAACTGGATTTTTACTGCTTCATTTAAATAACACTCTGAGCAAGTCTTGGACAAATTCTCACTAAATTTACATTTCAGTGCTAATCTGAGTATCTCATGTGCAAATCTGTATAGGACGTTTTATGATTTTTATTCATGGCATCATATATTTTAAGATGAACAGGAACATCTCATCAGTTCAGTATGAGCTCTTCAAAAAAGACAGGTGACAGAATTTTCTCCCATTATGCAGGTACTGGCAAAAAAACTATTTGTTTTTTTAAATGCTTATCTTCCCAAATCCACTCTGTTTTGATGGTATCAAAATATTCCCCTCTAATATTTTTCAATCTTTCTCTTAATCATCCTCATCCTGGTTCTAAATACAACTGAATTCAGTCACAGAACTCCATTACTTTTTAAGCTGCTGCATTAAAGAACTCCTTTACATTTCTGCCCTAAGGTTCTTTCTCATGGCAAGGCAATCCCATATTCCTCAATAACCACACAGGCTCTTAGAATCTCAAGTTCTAGAGGCATTCTCTCCAATGCTGAAAGCACTATCATTTTTCTTCTCGATTTTCTTCTTTCTGGCATGTAAATATTCATTTAAGTATTAAATATTAAAAGAGAAACTGGAATGGAACCATGAATTCCCATTCTCTATGCTAATTTACTTCTCTGTGTTGTTACCATGCATCTTGAAAAGCTTCAAGAAAACCATTTTCTGCATTACTTGACTAGAAACTATCAAGAATTACAAGCATTTGAGAACTCAAATATTTTATTTCACACAATAGATTCCAAATTTTTTCAGTTCATGGAACTCTACCATTTTCCAGCAGAAACATAGTGTCCTAAATATCAAAAGAAATGCTATGTCCTACACCCTGGACAATCTGGCTAGTTTTTTCTCAGTAAGCTTTTGTAACACTCTTCCAAAGAAGTCCATAGATCTCCCTGAATCTGCAAACAGGATAAAAACCACTTTATTATTACTTGTAGCTATTTTTAAATAGTTTTTAAAATAATATTGCTTCTCATGTACAAGATTCTCCCAGCTTCAAGACTGGGTTCGGCACTGGGGTGGAAGAAAGCTGCCCAATTAAATCTGATATGCAAGTATTCATCATTAACAGAAAAAAATTAGGTAAAAATAATTAAAACAGTTATTAAAAAGGCAAAGAACAAGCTCAAAATAAGCAGAATATTAATGAAAATACTGAGGCCAGAAAAAATGGGTGCCATAACTAAGAAAGAAAATAAAGGAATTCTCCACTCCTAGCTCTCTCCCGTTCCCATCTGCCAAGGTCCACTTGGATGTCTTAATGGAAAAGTTAAAAGATGATTATAGGGAAAACATCAGCGTGAAGCATGAAAAGCCACCTAAATAGGGAGGACAATGAAAGACAAAAAAATATGTCAGTATAAGAAAGAGTCAGGATGTCCCCCAGCAATCAAGGCTGACATGATTTTGGTATGACACCTTCTTCAATGACCTGGACAGAGGTGTGATCTGAGACATCTTGCAGCTTACAGATGATACTACACTGTAGCCAATAGTCAAATACCATATCTATGGCATAGGAGAACAGAAGGATCTGATATCACAAAACTGAATAGGCAAAGACAAAAACTGAACATTGGGTACATAAATGTGAGGTTATGTATCTAGGAAAAAATAATACAAACCATGCCTAACAATGTTTACTTTAGAATCATAAATTATACTTTAGTTGAGTCCTGGATTCATCACTGACAGCTCCATGAAATATTAAGTGCAGGTAAACAACAGCCAAAAAAACCTGACAAAACATTGGGCATCTCAGAAAGGATACTGAGAACAAGAGAAAGGATGCCGTCTTGCAGATCCAGAAAACAGTGCTGTGCCCACATCTTCATTACCTTGCACAGTCTTGTCTCCAAGTCTCAAGAAGAATGTAGTGGAATTATGGGAAATCACAGAGAAAGGAAACCAAAATGATCCAGGCGTTGGAACAGCCACCTTTTCTAAGACAGGATGAAAAGACAGGAGCTCTTTAGTTTGGAGAGGAGAAGGTTGAAGTTTACAAAATCATGAAGTCAATAGGTAAGTGCAGAACTGCTGCTGACCAAACACCACATTGCAATTGTTAGGGCTTTGGTCATACACATTCATAGATATACCATCTAACATTACTAATGTAACAGTTCTGAAGAGTAGGATCCTAAATGCAAGGGGAATGAGAAGCAAGAAAAGGGCCAAACTTGCAAGCTCTCTCTAAACAGCACATCCTCTGTCACCACAGCAGACAGAATGCTGAGCTAGATGGGCCATTGGTACAACTCACTTGGCTATTTCTCATGGCAGGCTTACCTCAAAAAAGATTTCCTGGTTTGTAATTCGAACTGCAATGCAACAATTTAAAACCACAATTTCTTTTCTCAGTGTGCACATGAAGAACACATCATATTATCACTTCTCTTTTCTTATTTAGCCTCAGTAATTGCAATTCATTCAGCCTATACTCATAGGTCCCTAAATTATTGATCTCTCTCACTGCCGATCTTGGTATAGTAGTCTTTATAATCTTGAACTGCAGCACCCAGAAATGGATTCATTTGTCCAGCTAAGACCTTAAGTGCCCAACAGAGCAGAAAGATGCATCTTACAGGTTCTATCCCTGATCATGCATGTATGTGTTCACCTTCTTCACAACAGCAAGATATAACTAATGCCCAGCTTGTCATCCATGGTATCAACTGGACTTTCTTCTGAAGACCTTCTTACCCAGTCACTCACTCCCCATTAACTTATTTCTAAAGTAGATCATTCTAGAGTGCATGTCAAAGTTGCTCCCCCTGAACAGCTCCCAGCTCCTCACACAAACCACGTCTCCACATTAGCAATACCATTCAGAATTCTAAACCCATCCTCCAGCACACCTGCAGTCCTTTTCATTTTTGAGACACCTCAAAATATTAATAACCATTTTCTTTGCCATTACTCACCACACCATTGAAAGTACTGCTTAGGCAGAAGTCGGGAAAGAGCCTAACAAATTCTGCTCTGTATTTACTTCTATTTTGATATGGAACCTTTAATAATTACTCAGCACCGTCTTCTAACAGTTTTGCTCTTAGAAACAAACCTCACAGTTTTTTCATCTAATGCATGAATCCTTTTTTCCTTATGAAAACATAATTCAAATATCAGAAGTCTGAATAAATCCAAGATGCAATATCCAAAGCCTCTAAACTATACACTCAGACTGCTACCTTGTCAATAAGAGGAAATTTGATGACTTTCATACAAAATAACCTTGCCAAATACAGTGTGACTCATCTGATTTTCTAGATGTTCATAGTCTACTTGTTGCAGTATTCTCCCTTTAGTTAAATTGATGTTAAGCATTTAGCCATATTAAAACACATTTTGTTTGAACATAACAAACATGAAAAGCAGTCCAAATAATTTTACCAGTGTTATTTATTAATTACTGTCTATGTCACTCATAAATTTTATCAATGATTTTGTGTTTGTTTTCCAAAGTACTGAACCTGTCAGAGAGCCAGTTGTAAAACTAATCACTGCTGAATACAAGAGTATCATCACATACATTCATCTCCCAAATTTTTAGTCATACTTTCCAGTTTGACTTTGGGTTACATAAAACTTAGAAGGAAAAAAACTGGAATCCATCTTAGTCTCATGAAACTATGAGGGAAGAAAAAAAGAATTCATCTTAGTCTCAAAAGAAGTAAAGCATTTACTAAAGGTCTTATTCCTTTGTGTACAACAGGCCACATGACTATCTTTGACATTAAAATAATATAGTAAGTGTGCTCCAGAATAATGATGTAATTACCTCAAAATGCCTACTGCAAATATAACAGAAAAACACCTTCAAATATTCAACAAATACCACCTTGCCATGACTATTGTTATCTGCTGCTGCCAATCAGTATTGCTGTGGCTGTACAAAGACTCCAGTGCACCAGACTGTTGCTAATTATGTATATTCAAGTGATTAGCAAGCACTTGTTGCCTTGTTCACACCACCCTCCAAACAGCAGCCTTTGGGAGGAGAATAGACTGTAAATTTATTGAGAGAACACTGTTAATCCTTTGGGGAGAATGTAAATGTAAACAGGACTACTCTACATCAAGGTGCTTTGACAACAAAAATCATCTGCATAAACACATGCTCAACAACAAACAGGTGTTCTATTTCACAACTAGCGCCCATTTGATGCTTTCAAGTAAGCATTATGCACAAACTGTTAGAAGTACTTTGAAACCAGCTGCAATTACTATAATTAGCTGTTTTCCTACACTTTGGTGGGTTTTTTTCCTGTACCTGTTTAGTATTGTGTTGGTTGCAATCTATAAACCAAAGTGAAGCTAAGGTCCTAGCCTTCTGCTTAAAGTTTGCTATTCTCTCCGTTCAGCAAGCCCTAAGCTAAGTTCATACTTATTAAAGTGCCACCAGTTAAAAGATGATGTTGGCATTAAGTAACTTAACAGCTCTATAATTGTCAGGTCACTCATCTAACGCTCATCATAAATAGGAAAACAAGGACAATTGCCAAAATAGCAATAAAAAAAATTACATAAAAATAGTAAGCTTTCAATGTTCAGGATTTCCCTTTTACAGAAATGTCCCTAAGAACATACAAGATTTATTTTTAATAAGAAGAATTTTTCTTTTAGTCCTATCAGACAATGGGTGGTGAAAATTCTTTCTTGTAGACAGCTACTCATTCTAATATGTTCCAAGTAAGTGTTTTAAGAAATTATTTGGTCAGAGTGCACATACTTCCTTCTGGTTAATGAATACAAAATACTTACAAAGCACCTCTACCTCTTTTTTTATTTTATTGTGCATTCAAGCATTTTTCTAGTCTATCTCAGCCTTTCATGGCATCTACACAGCTTAGTTTTCAGCAGTTCCCTATGCTTCACCACAGTGATGCATTTCTACGGGTGAGTTCAAGACAAAAGGTCTACTGGCCTTCTCCAAAGTCAAACCTTAATGGGATAATTTCATAAGCCTGGATGTGCCACCCAGAGATAGCTAAAATCCAACTCTCCTACCTAATAGTTTGCCAGATTTTAACCACCGAACTGAATAATTTCATATTCAGCAGCTGTTGAGAGATTTTTTTTTTTTTTTTTTGCCTGCAAATTAAAAGCTCAACAAGTTAAGACTAGGACTTCTCAGGGAGTAAGAATATTACTGGGAGGAAGGGCTACAGATAATAAATACACAGTACTAAAAGAAGGACAGGCAGCAGAAAGAAAGAGGCTTTCACCTTTGGTGAAACAAGCAGGAAAATCTATGATCAGCATAAGAAAATCTACAACACAGCACCTTTCCCAGACCTGGATACTGTCTGCTGTTGACCAGTTTATTTCACATCCCCCACCAACATCGAAATGTACCTGAGGTCTTTACAAAACTTTTTCCATCTGTAACAGAAGACTTCTGGGTTATTAGAACTGCTCTATACATTTTTAACTGCCACTACTTTCTTCCCACCAACTTCTGCTCAGCTGGAAATTATAAAAATTCTTCAGCTGTGTTGGGCCAGCCAAGCAATACACACTGTATTCACAGCAATTATTTCCTAAGAGGCCAAAAGAATGATCTAAAAGATTAATAAAGAGTTCTAATATTACAATATTTTAAAAAAGCTTTAAAAAAAAATAAAAGCAGGAAGCATTTGAAGCATTCTAGAAAATTCCAGGAAAAGCTAATTTTTGGGCTTGTTCCAGAGATACCATCCTTTGTGCAGCTCAGAGGGTAGCAAACCAATAGGTATTTTCATTTACTCTATTAGCTCTTATGCCAAAGAGGTACATAGTGAACCCAACAATTTCCATTGCACAAGCAACCCCCACAATGACACAAACAATTTGTTTTCTCTGCTGCTTCTTTCTTAACAAACAGAAAAATCTGGTAAGTGATAAAAACAAAAAACGATGACTGTATCTACAGGCTGTACATTCAAATATGAAGAAACACAAGATTCAGTTACTTTAAGCTTTTCATGTACACTAACAGCTCTAATGTTGCGCTCTATTGGTCATCTTTGTGATTTGTGTTCCTAGCTCTCACTGTGTAATAATCCAAAATCAAACTTCACAACACAGTAGCACTCAGCCACTGAAAAAATGCAAACACTGCGTATCACCAACACCTCTATTCATCCAACTTGCAGTGAAGTCAAAGCAGTTATGCACCTTTTTGGTAATGGGTATCTTTTTTGTGTCAGTTTAATTCCCTGAACCAACACCACTTGCTTAGATGAACACTGCTGCTGCACCAGAAGCCTTAGCTGAAATGCACATGCAAAGGTCACATTTGGCAGGCCCTTCTTTGCCCTTCTAGGGAGAGACAGACATTAGCTTAGATAATCTCAGTGTATCACAATCTCTCCATCTCATCACATAAATTAATACGTAATAGTTTTAGCTAAATCTTCTGATTTTGTAGTAAAACATGGTAAGAGTTAGTTATTTGTTACAGAATTTCTAATGGGAACAGAACTTCTACTGTCACCACATGAAGAGGTTGCATGGGGGGAACAAACAGCTGTGAAATGCTTCAACAGCACCCAGCAGATACACAAATATGGTTCCGTTATTTTATTGTCAAGTAACTCAGCTATGTGCTAAATAGAAAAGACAACTATAAGGGTGCTCACTACTCATTCATATCACCACACAAAGTTACATGCAGACACATCCGCTTTCTGTTTGTTTATGTAAGACTCTTTGTGAGACTCAAAGGCAACTAATTAGGAGAAATAGCGTATTGAATTCCAACATAAGGAGGAGGTTAGCCTGGTTTCCCATTTACATACACAAGTATGCAGTGTTCCTGTGTTTCAAGTAAAAGTTATAAGACAGAGTTAAAGAAGAGTATATAACAGAAGTCATTATCAGCATTTGCAAAGAAATGTACATTATTTGTTAAAAGTATTAAAACTTTACAAACTATCAGCATCCTGAAAAACCTGTGCTTATATTTACATTTACTTTGATACAGGACATAAATTTAAGCATGTATATGAGATCAGTATGGTAACATTCTAAACAAATGCTTTGGAATTCCTAAGTTTAAGTGCAACAATCAAAGAAAAAATAAAAATAATAGTCAACCGTGGGTTCCAAAGAAAGAAATATAATTTTAACAGGAGATCATTCTGAGCCTTATAGCACTCGACTTATCTCTGGTTTATTGTTTCATTACATTCTTCTCTCAAAAAAAACCTTTTCCAAGAATGCTGCATCCAGATTTTTGGTTTTTTGCATGTATTCTGATGAAAGCTGAGATCATCTTAGAAAGAGTTGGGCAGATGAAAAGCACAGATATTTTTGCATCAAGATAAAGTCCTCAGCTAACATTATTAACAAGTCTCATACCAGAGTAATGTTTCAAGATTACATTCTTCCTGAACAACAGTATACAGCAGTTACACATGCATTAGATCTGAGAAGGTCAGATCTGACTGCTGGATTTCCTCAGGAAGACTGAGGAACTTTAGGGAGGGTCTTTAGCTGCAAAAGCTCAGGTAAGCAAGCAGGATGAAATCTGAAGGGGACAATCAACCCCTCCTTTCAGGATTCTATGAGTAATTTGTTAGCTACCAGCCATCAGGAATGAAAAGGTGACTAGCACGAGCCAACATATCACATCTACACAGCCCTTGTGTCTATTTCTCATATTACTATTCCCAGCGTGAGCAGGGGCTGTGAGTGGCTTTGGAGGCAATGCTTGGGGCTGATGTCATGCTGGAGGCTGCAGGGAGAAACAGTACCAGGGAGTGTCAAACCCTGGCACTGTGTAGGGGATCAACACAGGGGGCAGGTTGGAAATCTGGCCTGGGACCAGCGAGACTTTAGATCACGATTTCATTCGAGAAGGCAGCTGTAGCAATAAACACAACGTTCACTTCTGTTCCACGGGATGTCTCAAATGTAAACATTCACTCTATAGCTGAATTCCCAGTTTACATTACACTAAGCACAAAGAAGAAGAAATGCAAATAGCCGACCTCTAGTAAGGCTAATAAATCTCTAAGTGTTGATTCCCAAATACTTTCAGATAATTCCCTTCCCCACTTCCACAAAATACCTCTGGAGTGACATCACTACGGTTTTAAACAGCAAACTACATTTATGACCCTGAGAAGTTAAACAGAAGGAAGAAACAATGAATGAGATCATCCAAGGAGAGGGGGGATGTTTCTTTTCACAAATTACCGCCACTTTCTTTTTCCCCCCTTTTTTTTTAATTTTTACTTAAAAAAAAATTTGCATCCTAAAGCTTTTCTCAGTCTCTCCATTATGTAACAGTTCTTTAGGAAACAGCCAGCTACCCTGACAACTGGGATGTTTTGCCAGAGTGGCTTTGTCTAAATCCTAAAGCAGTACTTGGCTATGCGCTGAGCCCAGTGCCTGCCTGTGATCTGAATGCCAATTAAGAGCGCTGCCCTTCTTGTCTGACAAGTCAGAGACTTAAAGGTCCATCTGAGGTCAGCAAACTGTCTGGGCTACTTTTGTAAGCTTAAAAGACTAAGAAACACAGCCAACAACACAGTCCTTTCCTTTAAGTGTCATGCTGGGCAAAGACCATTTCATGTACAATTGTCATTACACTTTATTTAAAGCAGAAAGAAAAACATTCATGTTTTACTTCAGTTTACTCTCAAATCTTACTTTCATTCCCTGCATCACCAGTAAAATTCAACCTCCTAGTGGACAGCTAGTGATGAAGACTAAACTACTTGTATTTTGAAATCAATCAAATAAATAAACATCCTGGTGTGCATCAGGTGGCCAGCAGGTCAAGGGAGATGATCCTGCCCCTCTACTCAGCCATTGTGAGGCCACATCTGGAGCGCTGTGTTCAATTCTGGGCTCCAGAGCTCAAGAAAGACAAGGAACTACTGGAGAGGATCCAGTGGAGGCCACAAAGACAATACGGGATCTGGAGCATCTCTTATGAGGAGAGACTGAGGCAGCTGGGCCTGTTCAGTCCAGAGAAGAAAAGCCTGAGAAGGATCTCATTAATGCACATAAATACCTCAAAGATGAGTGTCAAGAGGATGGTGCCAGACTCTTTACAGTGGTGCCCGGCAACAGGATGAGGAGCAATGGCCATAGACCGAAACAAGAAATTCCACCTCAATATGAGGAAGAACTTGCTGCCACTGAGGGTGGCAGAGCACCACAACAGCCTGCCCAGGGAGGTGGTGAAAACCTCCCTGTCTAGAGACATTCAAAACCCACCTGGGCATGCTCCTGTGCAACCTGCTCTAGGTGACACTGCCTTGGCTGGGAGGGTTGGACTGGATGATCTCCAGAGGTCCCTTCCAACCCTAACAATTCTGTGATAGCCAAAATTCAGTTAACAAGATTAACAAAAATTCATAGTGAAATACAAAATAATTCCAGTTTGGCATATGCATACTAACTCTACTGTACAGGCTCTGTATTATTTGACTCTCCAGCTTTCCTATGAGTCCCCTTTAAAAGAAGTCCTACATCCTATACTTGTATTTTTTGTTGCAAATCATGAGAAACAGTGCAGCAGACCAAAATGTACACAAAATGCTGTTTGCCTGGAATTGTTATAAACACCTTGAAATACTCTTTTGACATTTTAAAGAGATGTTTTAATATAGAAATGGATATCTATTTATCACTATCAGGAATTATAAGGAAGGAGTAACTTCCTTTCCATTCTTTCACATAGTTTCTTCTTTTGGAGGCAGAGACAATTATCTGGTAGCTACACAAAATGTTATTTTCCTTCTTACTACTGTTTTTCATGTAAACAGTGAAATCTTTGTCTTATGAGCTCTACTGTGAATGCCAGATTTTTTTGTAAATATTTAGCTAAAACTATGAGCTGAGACAATTTTCTAATCTAATAAACTATCATTTACATTTCCTATTTTACCACCTTTCCATTGTAATTGGCATTTTAAGCTTCAGTTCTTCTCATGGGAAATTGCAGTTTAAACATTGAATTTTTTACACATGAGCATCTTTAATTAACCCCCAAAGGAAACGATACCTTGCTTTCCAGGATGATGAAGACAACTAAATTTTGCACTCTAACGTTTCCATAAAGGCTTAGTGAGAATCCACATTACTGGATATTAAAATACATTCCAGAGATTAGATGAAGAAGAATTGGAATGTGGCTATTGATTTTCACAAGGCATTTTAATTTTAGACATTACAGTTCAAAAATTATTGAAAAAAAATGCAAAACTGGTCATTAACTTGTCAGATAATACCACAATTTAAAGGAACAGTTTCGTTGAAACTAAGGCTAGATCTCCCACGGAGAAAGGCTGCTAATATGTGTTTGAACTTGCAAACTCTTCCTTGTACAGCTACATTAAGAACTTACTGTCATATATTTTTGGCATATTATCTTGAGGAGGAGGTTGCATTTTTCCTTTATTTTACCCACAGTAGTTCATTCATTCTGAATGCTACTGTGAGCAAGAGGGAGAACTGGTATGGAGTAACACTTACGTAATTGATAAAACAAAATTCTGTGTGATATTTATAAATACACAGACGTATATTTAAAGTTGCATAAAAATACTGAAACGAGAACTAGGTTATAGAGCTGTCTTTATAGAGAAAGAATTTAATCAAGCATATCTTGAGGTTTTTTTCAGTCCATCTCCTTCATTATAATATCTTAATTTTCCTCCTATCTCAAAATGTACATCCTAAGTCTTGACTAGAAAAGGAATTGCACAGATATATCCCTACATAAAACTTAGACAAAATATTCTCAAATCTTTCTCCCAACTTTTAACCCAGGATTCTAGTACTTCTGCCACAGATTTCTAGAGACCACTGTATGCACATCCCATATCAGTGACCTCCTCTCTGAAGCTTCTAGCTTTTATATGACACATCTTAACCCGTGTTCGTTCTTCCACATTCACAGGCTGTTGAGGTCTTGTGGAAGTCTTCTCTCCTAATTAAGTGCTGAGCAAAATGCTTCTTAAGTCAGTGTTGTAAAAAAACCCTCATATCTTACAGAACAGCAATTGAAATTGCATCAACATTAACATAAACAGTGCCTCAGGGCCAAAACATCAAATTTCCATTACATAAAATTGAGGCATTCTCTGCCCCAAATAACTATTATGACCTTCCAAAATAATCAGGACGGCCTTGAATGACCATGGAAAAATAACCCTTTCTCTGATGAATTTCACAACCTCACAAAAAGTAGGAGCAAGTGTCTGAGGAAAAATAAATAAATAAATAATCCCTGCACCAATATGTTACCCCAAGTATTCGAAGTCTTCAGCCATGCTTACAGTACTGCTGAAAGGCACATTCCTGACACCCCTTCCACAACAACACATACCTCCAGGTTCACAGTCAATGGACAAATCACTGACTGACAGCACTGGCAGACAAACTCCTTGAAGAAAAAATTCAAAGCTTCCTCCACAATGTCAAGTAATCAGTTCCCCAGTGCTCTTGTCTTGGGGTGAATTCCCCGTGGTTTTTTAAAAAATGAATTTTCAAAGTTTTGCAGCTTTTGTGTTAGACCAGAACTGCAGTACTAATTTATCTTATCAGCCTCCTGATTATTGGTAAGCATCAGGAAAAACAATATATTGAGTGAAAACTATTAAGAAAAGTAAAATTCTGAAACTAACTGCTTACTTTGATTTCCCTCTTTTTGTCTTCTCTCCCAGTATCCATGCAGCATCACAGTAGTCACAGGAGAAACTATCCTGCATACTGACATCACTTACAACTCTCTGAATACATGGCCACAACATCCGTACCCGCTAATAGACAAAATCATTGTGCTCAGCACTACGCAGCAGCAGTTGAAACACGCAATTTCAAAAGGATGTCGACCAGCAGAGTATCAGCTGATGTCTGAAATACAAAGAGGCCATGCAGGTTTGACAAAGTCTCACTGTTAAAGCACATTTTACTTTAAAAAAAAAAAAAAAAGAAAAGATTTTTATATATTTGCAATACCTATTGTGATTTATATATTGAGCACAGCAGAGTAGCAGTTTTCTACGTGGAATATAAATCATTTAAGTAAGCCATTTTATCTAGGTAATTTCATCTGGATTAATCTTTTTAGGAACCAAGAAACAAAATATATTTTTTCCAACTCCTTCTTTCCCTTCCTCAGTTCTTCTCCAGTCTTTGTCATTGTGTAATTTAATTTCTAGCCCTGATCTTATATTTCACTCTCCTTTTACTCATTTTGTGCAAATACAAAGCTACTGCTCTTTAAACATCTAAGGAATTGCCTCTAAAACAAACCCCCAAGTCTCATTCAAGCCTACAAACATAAAGAGACTTAGTAGAACAATTTTCTGCAACATTAAAAGCTACTGTGCTACATTTTCTTCCAATGTGAGAGTGTCCACTTCATGAAATCTGTAAGAAGCAATTGTAAAGAAAGAGATTATCCTTGACACAATAGACATCATACGTATTGAGCACAAAAGTTGGGTTCAGAACTGAATCACATTCCCTACCTTTTGCTAAAAACTCTGCATATGACAAGGGAAAAAAGGAAAAGTTCTGAGAAAAAATGATTGACTAAAGATGTGTTTCAGCATGTTGAACAACTGCACGATTTTGAGATCAGGTGAGAATTTCTTACATGCTTTCACAAGAAATTCCATAAATGTCTGATGCTGATCATCACCACTCCTTTGCGATAACCTCTGACCTTTCCACAGCAGCCCATATGTGTACATTCACTGCCTCCTCTTCAGACAACTCTGACTTTAAAAGGATTTTGGTTACTACAGATATACAAGTTTGATCATGTTTTTGAGGATTTTCATCCAAGTGGCTCTGCCAGAAAATCCTGCTTTTATGCTAAACTTCTTTATGCTTACATGTTCATACAAGAAATTGCATCAAGTGCTTTATCAAGTCTTTTCCTGCTAGAAGACAAATGAGTTAAGCAGTGTAAAAGGCAGCAGCTCTCCTTCAAAGCAAATACTCTGCTTTCTCAACTACCCTTTCTAACCTTTGATACTTCACAAAGGATGAAGAAATCTACCTTTGCATTTGTTTAGATGTGTTGGTAATTCAAGTGTTACCTAGGCAAATTTTCTGAGCCATTCTGATTTCCTCTACACTCTTCCAATACTAAGATGGCTTAAAGAAATTCTAATTTGTGTTCCAAATGAGATCCAGAAAAACTGGAAACCAAAACACTTGACATCTGAATTGAGCAAATTAGTATAAACTACTCTCAAGAAAAAAATTAGTGGGCAGACAAATAAGCTGGGAAAAACTGTCAAAACAGCCTCTGTAAAAAGAAATCACATCTCAGAAATCTGAGGTTTCTTTTTTAAGAATTAGTAAGCATTCAGATCAGAAAAAAATCCAATTTATATAGACTGCCTAGGTTTCCAAACAACACTCAACAATGTCCTTAACCTAAAAATCCTCAATCTCCACCAAACAAACGGGATGACCTTCACAATAAAAATAAATAAATTTTAAACCGTCAGAAAACAGGTATAAAAAGCCAGAGTAAGTGGTCAGTTTTCACAGTGAAAATCAAGGTCATCACTGGAAACTTTCTGTGACCTACCCTTGAGTCCAGTATATCAGAGATGATCAGTAAACAAAGGTAACGGAGGCTAATGATGACACAAAACTGTCCTGGCTAGTAAAGAGGAAAGCAGCTATGAAGAACAGCAGCAGGTCTTAACATCTTTCCTTTTTTTGTTGTTTTTTACTCTTCTCTAGCATCAAATATCAGAGACAAGACATGCAGTAACCACTTGTGCTATTCTTAGTTCGCTGTTAACTTGCAGGAGACCAGGTCACCTGTGTAGACAAAACCAAACCAAGACAATAGTCAGCTCCCAGGTGAATGTTCCAGGACTTGCACTGTCATGACATCTACTTTAGAGATGGACAGTGTTAAATGGGTTCTGCTTGCTTCCAATGGCTTCTCGTGAATGATACTTCTAGGCAGGTGACTTCTATTCAGTATCAAAAAGTTTTAGAGATTCTTCCTCAAATCCTGGTCTCCATCTACAGGTGGAACTATAAACCCTTGGAAACAGAGGCCAAGTCTCTCAATAAATAGAATCAGAGCGTTTTAACCTTTGGACACAAGTGGTGTAACCATGAGTACTGTTTATTTCAAATCTGGATAGAGAGAAGAAAAGTCATTTTCCTGTGTGAATCTAAGTTCTTTCATGCTGTTTCAGCAAGAGCTGGCCACACTTAAGCCACATTCACTTCAAAATGCAATTTCCAAATTACATCACATTCTTACAGACTTCTTACATTAAGAGAACCACTTGTGAAAAGGAAGTAACAACTCTGCCACTACATACCTAGAGAGCCTTGCCAGACATCAAAGACAAAGAGTACAAACTCTCTCCCTACCACCTGTGTAAAGAAAAAACCTGTGTCATCTACTGTCAACATCATTCTCTGGTCATCTGGACTCCACACTTCCAGAGTGTTAAACAGGATGCTGGACACACTCCTCCTCTGTGTGCCAGTTATCTGTGCTGTCACACCAGACATGTCTGCACTTCTGGGGCCATCAAGAAATTACCACTATCCTTTTTCTTTGCACGATTAATATTAGAAATAATTTTCAAAAATTATAACTAGTGTTAAACAATTTTAAGGCTATGATTTATCAAAATTCAGGCAATTTTATTCTAAACAAATAAATAACTGCATGCATGTATGTACTTTACAGATACTCTAAAACACATTTACAATTTAAAAGCTGTTTGAGCTCTGTACTGATTTACCTACTGTTTTTGTAAATAAATGGAATGTTCATGTTCAGCTTAAGCTCATATGCAATTCAATTTTAAGTCTGTATTTTGAAACCTTTCTTTACCGTGTAAATCAATTCCTTTAAATTACCTTGTGCTTTTCAGAGAAGAATATGTCAAGATTGTTCAACCTCTTTACCTTCCTCCTTCACAGTGTAACAGTTATTAATCTCTGGAACAAAATCTGAGGTTGTTAAAGGGCAGCATCCTCATATTCAAAGCATGAAGGAGCACACAGTGCTTGAACTGTAACCTCAGCAGTCTGAGCCAATTCCCACATCATCTACAGGGACCCTTTCCACTAATTTATCTGAATACAAGTTGAAACAAGTTAAGTCAATTATTTCTCAGGGAATTAGGGGAAGGTACACAGTCATGCTATTGTATGAAGATACTATAATAGATCTTCTGTCAAAAATCTATAATCCTTAACCTTTGAAATTTGACTTGAAACTCGCCATTTGGCAGAGAATTCATTGGATGTCAGAGATGTCTGTAGGTACAGCCATTCAGATATTATTAATGTTAATATTTATATTAACACATACTCTACATCTGCTAGGATAAGATTTGTTGAGCCTGACAGCCCAGTTCTCCACAGGCGTGTTACAAAGGCCACTCTCCCTCCCCTGATGTAGAGACCGATTGTTATTTGGTGCACTTGCTCCTTCTGACAATCAGTTTTCTGCAATAGAATGGGAGCAGAGGGGCTCTTCCCTGCACTCCAAGTATTACATTTAATGATGTCTGGGTAGTAGTGAGATGAAAGAAGCAGTCCACATTGAGTAATTCACACCAGGCCAAATGCACTGCAGAATTCTGAATGATGCAATGAGGCACCAGGTGATAAAAAGAACAAGCTGGCCAGAGTGGGTACTTGGATGGCTGGAACATTTAGAAGTTGAGAGAAATTCAAAACTGTCACCAAAATGAGCTGAAAGCATGGAGCAGGAGTAGGGACTCACAGTGTTCTGAGAAGACCCAGAGAAAGAAGAGGGCCAGATTTGGATTGTACACATGCAAATGAAGAGTAGCAGGAAAACCAAAAGAAGAGAATATGAAACTTGAAGGAAAGGGCAGATAAGGGCTTGTTGCAGCCACCAGTTACGTGTTTCAAGTGCAAATGTCAGTTCTAACCCAAACCGAGAGGTAACTCCATATGATACAATTACTTTTCAGTTGGCTTTTAAACAGGAAGTCACATCCAAATCAAACTCCTTTAAAAGGCTGACCAGGTAGTTACCAAGTAAATTATTCAAAAAGTTTAAAAAATGCCAGAACTAAATCTGACTGCACAGGTTTAATTTCAGATACATACATGTTAGCATGGGAACTCTGCTCCTGTCACTACGCAAAAAACTACTCAGTACTCCCTTTATTCTTTATTTAAGAGTTGGACTCAACTTTGCTTCATAATGTCAAATGTCTATTAAAATTCTCCAGCTGATACACTGAATTTAAGGACTTTGACACAGTTGCCTATTAGAAAGTTTACTGTGTCTGCATATTAAATATAGTCATAATTCTGTGTATTCATTTGAAAATGAATTTTCCATGTTACGTGATTATTTACCTACATTTTAATTAATCCTTTTATTTCAAAGAGCAACTGTTGGCATACTGTATTTTTTCTTGCATTTCTCTGTCTAAAGATCTCCACAGAGAGAATAAAATCAAAACCACAAACATCACCCCATAAAAACCAACCAACCAACCAAAAAATTCAACAACAACACAAGATAAAGTCCCAAACTCAATGGCAACTGCAGTAACAGTATTCAAGCACTGTATCAAAAAACTGAGAACTGTAAAGTGAGAGAAATTGTCCCAGCTCATACAGAATAAAAAATACATGAGGGCATCCTTCAGCGTTGGACTGCTGAGGGAAACCTAAAAAGAAAAGGAGCAATTTCCCTTACATATTTTCTGCAATTGCTTCTTTTTTCAACGGGTAACAAAGAGTTGGAATAAAAAAATTCCTATTTTCTTGAAAATAAAAAAAAAAACCTTCCAAATGGTTCATATTTCACCTCCAGCCCCAAGAAAAACACCAAACCTCAGAAAAACTACAAACACAGATCTGCTTCTCAATAAGAAATGTCATATGCCAAATGTGGTATTTTAACATTTGAATCCTTGGAATTATTTCAACACTCAAAGCTGAAAGACTGTTCTAAAGAGAAAACAAACAAACTAATAATAATGCCTTCTTGCTTTCTGCTCTTCTGAATTCCTTTAAAAAAATAACATTATGGGGCTCATATCAGGCAAATTAAGCTTATGCTGTGATTTAACACCTCACCTAAGTGATCAGCAACAGAACAGGAATTTGTTCTACATTATTTCCATCTCCCATATGAAATTATGAAGATCTGCCTTTCACATCTCTTCATAAACTAGTGCTCATTCCACATGTTATAGAATTTAACTGGTATGATGTACATTCTCAATAAAATACACTTTACCTTCCTAAACAAATGCAGGAGGCAAATTTGTCTACCATAACAAAGAAATTTGTATACCTCTTTTTTCAATTATTAGTTTCATAACTTAAGACTAAATAATACTCAACTGAACATTCAAAGCTTTAAGTAGGAAAGTGGTTTGTCAATATTATTTTTTAATCTTTCAACTCAGAAGAAAAGCTCACCAATGGGGGGGAGGAGTGGCCTGATGGTGATTTATTTTAAATTTAATTCATCAATATTTTCTTTCCTCCTATGATTTATAAAGCTATCAATAACTGCTATGAGAAATTCAGCCTTTCACTGTAGCATATAATTGTGTTCTTTATACAGTATGCTTTTATTGCCATCCATTAAAAAAACTGGTTTTATTATTCAATCAATATACCATGGTATTTTGCAGTAAAATGATATCTAGTGAAGAAAGAAATGTATCAGAATGATCTCTTTTATCTGGCTGATGCATAATCAATGATCCTTCCTCTACAGATGGCTACGAAAGCATCCAAAAATGCTTAGATGTGAGAGTTCATCATGTGTCTCAAGATGCTTTTTTTTTTAATTAGATTTTTTACATACACCCTCTGCTCTGATCGCTAGTCCGTTCTGGGCTTCAGTGATTTTTAACAATAAATAATGAAATATGTGAATAGCTGAAGCCCTGATCTCATCACATCTGGCCCTACAATTCATGCACCAGAAGTATAATACTGATGATTTCACATGTCAGCACTCCATAATCAAGCACACCTACTTGCAGGCAAACAGGCTAAAATAAAAACATACAAATTTCACCTGTAGGAAACAGCTAAAATAAAATTATACAATTGTCTCTTGTACACAGCGCACTGGGCTTATCAAAATTGAACATTAAGTGTGAACTGAATGAACTCCTCCTCCTGCCTCCCTACCCCATCACTCTACCTGTACACTCAACAGGTACAAGTGTCAAGAGGAGCTTACTCATTTTAGTCAGTCAAAAACTCCACACACCAAGAAGCATATTAAAGCTTCCTTTTCTACAAAATTCACCGAAAAGAGAAATGTAATCACTGTAGGAAAGAATGGCCAAACGACGTGGTGCATACTGCTGGATGTCTTGGCTGCATGAACAGGGCACTCCGGCGGCACGGAGGAAGTCTTGTCCTCCTGAGGCCGTTTTCATCTCCACTACTACCCCAGATATCAAGACACAAGCCTCCATTTGCTCCTTCCCAGCAGTATGAGATTTTCTCTAAGTATCAGCAGAGTTTATTCACTCTCTTGTAAGAAATAGATGGCCACATGCAAATAATTGCTACCATGCTCCTAGTAATAGTTAAAATCCCTTGGACACCTTCTTTGCTCTGTAGCCACTGTAAAGGCTGTATGACAAAGCTTCTAAACTGAAGCTGCAGCTACTACGAGGTCAGATGCTGTGATAATCCAGCACCCTCTCCAGCAAGGCAAAATTTATGAGCAACAGAGCTCCTTTAGAACCAAATTAACTGTCATTTTCATTAAAAAAGAAAAAATAAGCCAACCCACAGCTTGCATTTCAGTTGATACTGAAATACAGAAAAAAACATGACTTGCAAAACAATTCTTATTCAACTCAGAACAAAATTCCCACTTAGCCTCTATCAACATGCATCCTTTATCTTCTCCCATCACAAACAGCAGCTTTCTCATGCATCCATTACTTTCTCCATCCCTACCCAAACCCCATCCCACCTCTCTCCTTCCATTTTGTTCCTCATTTTTAATCTGAAACATTTTTATTTCCTTTCTCATTCACGTGTCACCATCACTAAATTATTCTGTCCTGAGTTTCTCATTCTGCTTGTTGACACTGAAATAATAAAGCTTGAAATTTCCTCTAGATTATTATAATAGATAAATGAAACTTAAAACTAGGTAAAGCTTCTGATTAATTATGGAATACAACACTTGTTTACTCTCTTACAATCTTTATTTACAGTCTCCTAAGGAACAGCAGAACTGCCTCTCTAGAAACATAATACAGTTTATTAGGGCTATGTAGACTGACTCAGAAAGTGTTCCAAAAATACCTCTGTCCTCCTTTTTATGAAATAATAGATTACAACAGCTGATTTAAGTAAATTTCAAGATATTACATATAGGGGGAGCAACATGCATTTTCTACCAATCTCTCAAAAATATTTTACACTCCTACTTTGGGGACATACATCTAAACATTTTGTGGCAAATTTCACATTTTATAAAGTAGAGGTCAAAATGAATGTAAACACAACGAATGCTACAAAAATCAAAAGGCTGTCCCAGATGAACCGTCCACCTCAGTAAATTTCACCAAGATGCAGCACTGTGGTGGCAATATTTTTTAAATTTCTTACAAACACATAAAGAATCCTATTTTATGCACAACAGAAAATGAGTTTAAATTGTAGTAACAAAGAACCACTAATAGAAGAAGTGAAAAAATGGAAAGTCTATATTTAACTTGGTGCTCAGTCATTAGAAAGGTGCCCCATAACGACCATATGTTACTCAAATATGTTATCACACCTACAATTTCATCATATGTCTCCCAAGAAATTAATTAGCTCTAACTTTTTCAACTTTGACAAAAATGTCTGCAGTAAGTCAGATTACTAGCTGTTGCAAATGCTTCAAAATTCAAAGCTTGCCTCAGCTTTTATTTAACCTTTTAATTACAATCATTGAATAACATTTGGAAGGCAGATGTTCCTTTTTTTTGCATATGTGATTATTAATAAAAAAGACTATTTATTTTAAATTAATATTACTTTTTCAAGTACAAAAATGCTACGAAGACAATCTTTATATGGCAAAGAATGGATACATCAGCAACACTAAAATACCAGTTACCTTAATTAGGAAGAATAACCTGAAGAGAATGAATTTCAACAAAAAAATCACATGGTGTGATCCATTTACAATACAGAATTAGAGCAGATCAGGAATCTCTGCTGATCTGAATATACTGAATCAACACAGAAGAGCTCACCTTTCATCTGTCACCTGAGATCAGAAAAAACAGTGAGAATTATGTCTAAGCTTGACATGAGCATGATGAGAATTGAGTCATTCCATATTTGCCTTATATTCCATAAAATATAAGTGGAAAGTTGCACAGATATGACATCAAAATCAATGGTATATAACCTAAACTAACAGTACCCACTGAAATGCCAGGTTTGGTGCGTAAACTACAAGGTCAAGCCTTGTAGTTCACAACAAACCCTAATGATGTCATTCACAAATCCGATTTATTTTGTTGTGATAGCTAGAGAAAACCTGCAAAATTTATTCCAACAACTTCTTAAGTCTAAAAAATTACTCAATAAATCAATACCTATGGAAGAAATAATAAAGTTGTTTTAATACAAGCATACCAACATTCTAAATGTTTTTATCACAAAACAGTGACACAAGTTTCAGACTTGGTATCAACAAAAAAAAAATAAAAACCAAATTAGTTTTACAATCTATACTTCCTCAATTCTTAAAAAGTATTAGGCACATCAGTATAGAGCTTCTTGAAGAAAATTTGTACTTCATTGTAATATCATCAAACGTTTGAAGAGAAAGAGGTTACATCACTGCTGAAGGCTTGTACTTAAGAGTTCCTTGAGGAACAATACTATAAAGCCATTCATTTTGCACAGAATTAACAACTAAAGGCTCAAGGAACAATCAACTCTTTCAATGAAAAGGGTGAAACAACATTTCAACCAAGTTCTTCTTAAGGTAGCAGGACATAATGTGTCACCATAAATAGTAAAACAAATAATTCAGTAATGTATTATTTTCCCCTCCAAACTCAGAGGAAGGTTCCTAACGATTCATCCACTGTCAAAACTACCCTTTATACACGCATGAACACACATAAGGAAACACTCAAATGGAATACATTTTCCAACAGTTCTGAAGATGGCTAAGTTATTCCTGTGACTGTCTGTAGGCTTTACTAACCAATTATAAAGGTTAAGCCATAACTTAAGATAAACCCACCCTTTTTAAATTACAGACAAGACATTTTAAAAAATTAATTGAATTTAACATGCCCTAACTCTGTGTATAATGATATCGTAACTAATTTAAACTAATTGGAAGGAAGGAGGAAAGGGGAAAGGAAAAAGAAAGAAGAAAAAAATCCTTGTTATTTTTATAAAGAAAAAAACTTGAATGGGGAAAGGGGAGAAAGGATGCTGAACTTTAATTCTATCATCTGCTACTTTTCTCTATAAATGTTTACATTTTAAAGAACAATGTGTCACTATGCAGTATTTCTAGTAAAAGCTGCTACTGTGTAGTTTGGTATACAGAACATCATGGGCCAATTATGGTACAACATGATCATATCCAAACAATTTCTGTAGCATCAAACATTCAAGGGCAATATAAGAGTAGAAAATTGATTTTAAAGTAAATATTGAAACTACTTTCAACACAAAAAGAAAAACTAATGTGCAAAAATTCATTACAACAGCGGTACTGTAAATAAATTTTTTTAAATCATACTTAAAAATTAAAAGAAAAAAAAAATACGGTCTAGACAAGCTTGCTAATAGCAGCAAACCACTATTATCACCCACTCCTTAGCTCACTCAATCCCACATTATAATTCCAAGGAGCTTTTCTGTGTCTCATTTGAGGGGAACTGTCCTCAACACTGAAAGCCAAACTAACTGGATCATCTGCAGGCAGCGCTATTAATTTTTAAGTGTTCATCCTACATGTTTCACATACCAAACAAAGTTTCCCATATAAAGAAAAGAGTCTCGTATGAAAACCATGCACCTTTGTGTGTTTCTACCTGAAATATAAAATGGAGTTCACAATATTTTTTTCTAATAACCAGACTCCAAACACTTGAGTACAGGTATAAAGACAGAAAAGCTGCTTCCTTGCCCTCAGCTGGGCAGGTGTTAATTCACATTTCTTTAGGAATGTTCTGAAGAAGGAGATGACACTCAGAAATCATACCTACCTTCAAAAGAAATCCTCACAAAGGCATGTATTATTTCCTTAAGAGTGCTTTGAAGATAACACAGAAATAGCTGTGCTACATAAAAAAAAAATATATCTTCCTAACAAACTTATTTTTTAACTTAAATGTTGTGTGCTAGTAATATCTACATACTTTTAAAAAGCAGATTTTAATGTTTACCGTCATCATCTAGTTCCCTTTTTTTGAGGTCAGTCAAACAAAGAGATGCAATAAAAAGCCATAGAAAACTAACTGTGATTCAGACTGCTCTAATTGTATGAATAAACAAACCAAAGTCATTATGCAAACCATGTTTTAAATGGTAGCATAAAAAATTATTTGGTATTCTCAAGCAACAACCTTCACACTTCTAAATCAATGATCCTATGACAACCACTAATAAACATTGTCCAGATTTTTAGTGGCCAAAGACCTGCTTCATAATTTTAATTAACCACTTTGTTAATACATGCAGCCTCTCCAAAGTTTTCACAATTCCCTGATTTTCTTTAGAAAAGAGAAAAACAAACAAAATACAGCAAGTTCCTTCACTACCAATGCCCACATATTCACTTTTCCTGCCTTTCCACAAAACCCATGTGCTGGGGTGGATGTATCTCAAAGGAAACTGTCAGTCCATCCAAAGAAAGATTTTCAAGAAACAATTTTCACCTCACACTGGAAACTAAAATCTTGGAGATCAAGGATCAGTAGAAATTTTCTGTGTTTCTTTCAACTTGTATCTACAAAATTCGAAAAAACCTAAAGAAAAACCCCAAGGATGCCATACTATCATCAGCATCACAAAAGGGTGCCTACAGAGGGAGGAAATAATCAAGTAAAAAAATCATCAAGTACTGAGCACCTTACACATGGATCCCTGCAGCTACTGCCCTTTTCCACAGGAAAGCTGTCGTTCTTCCAGTGTCCCTAAACACAGTACAAACTAAAATCCAAACAAACTGAGAGCACTGAGAGGAAAGGATTCTGCTCTGCTTGCAGGCCAGGTGAATTATGTGTATTACCAGGATTTTTGCCAATGACAATCCAGACTCTTCCCAGCACGGGGGCAAAAAAAGACACATTTTCACCAAAAAATTTCTGAAAGTGCCCCAGTTAAACCCTCCAGATGTAATTTCTTTTGTAGCAATCAGACTTTATTTGTTAGTTCATATCCTAATCAAAACAAAACAGGCAAAAATAATTTGCTTACTGATGACACTTTTTTTTCTTAAAAACTGTCTGCCTTTTTCACGCTCTTCCTCTCCCACTTTCGTGTCATTGAAATAGCGACTGACATCAGAAAGCAGCTGTGCTGCACACACCCCACCACCGTGCCACAACTGCACAAGAGCCTCCCAGCCTCCCTCTGAAAAGCTGAAACCTAATTAGGATGCTTAAGATAGCTTTATGGATATTGCAAACGATAAATAACTAACCCAAACATATAGGCTATCACAAATGCAATGGATAATTTTTCAATCTTTTTCATCTAAAAATATTCTGGTGTTCCTACATATTGCACAGAAAACAATCAATGCCACTTGAAAAACTGCTTGCTTTTCCATTCTGCACCTGCACCCTTCTGCTGTGAAAGTGTGTTTTGCATCAAGATTTTTATCACCAGTTCTCAAGGTAGGTTGAATTAGACTAACAGTATTTCTGGAAAACACAGAAAATTGAACACCATCAATATCCTGTAAGATTCCTTCACAGAGCTAAGTAATCAATAAATTTTCCTCTTCATGTTTTTAAGAATATTTCATTATTTTGTCTGTATTCTATGAGTTTGCAATTATGTGAACAGTAGACTTAAAAATTTACATTTTTAACATTAAAGGAATTATGCACATAAGAATTACATAACCTTTTAGTTTTGTGAGTGAGCGACGTAAGCATATTATATATTATTTGGGGGCATATTAGCATATTATTTGAGGGCAGACCCTAACTCTTTATTCAGGCACCTGAATCGTTAGAGACATTCCAAGGTGTAAACATCACAGACTCCACAAAAATTTAATACATCCAGCAGGGGAGCAATATCTTCAGAAAAACAGGGAGCCCGACCCTTAGGGATGTAAAATTCTCGTATTGATGTTTCAACATCCTGGTGACTAGAGACAGAAGGGAAAAAGAGACAGAGAACACAAAATGCATTACTAATGAAGATTTTACTCACTGGGATAGCATAATGGCAGAAGACTGGCGAAAACAGTAGCTATGCCTGATCCATCACACTTATCTCATTTAAAGTTCTCTGAGCAGCCACAGGTCATGAGGGCTGAATTCAAGCAAAACTCTGCTGAGATGCAGGGACCTACGTGGCTCTTATGTCCATGAGAGGCATCAGCCACAGGCAGGAGGCTTCCATAAGAAGCCCCAAGGAACCCAGCACCAGTCAGAAGGCAGATGTGCTCATTTGCGAGGTCAAGGCCTTTGTTCAGTTTTCTGCCGTTATTTTTCACCCTCAAATTCCAAAAGTATGTGTATTTGAAATGCAGTGCCATATTATCTGGAAATCTGTATTTTTAAGATGAAATTACCACTGTAAGAAGTAAGGCTGTAACACGGCAGAGAAATGCACTGGCAGTGATTCAAATCCATCTCAACAGGGCTCGGCACAGACATCAGAGACCTTCGCAGGCAAACCCTCCCGTGGAACACAAGCACTCAATTACATTGTAGATTAACATTACAGAGTTTGATTCAACTACTACAGGCTTTGGTACTTTTATCTATGCAGTCTTTCACTGCATTTCCTGTGTAAAATGTTAAAATATGCTCACGGTTTCACATACAACAATACTACAAATTTCTAGGGGAGCTTCAGGCATTTAAACATATTTCCTGTCTGGTCTCATTTCAATATCTGAAGCTCAATAATGAACTTTCTTAATGTATTCATTAGCAAATTTTTAATCATTACAGATATATTAAATATTTAATAGTTATTATCAGTTTCCTTTACACTCCCTTAATGCAATACAAGTCACAATTTGCACTTCTGATGTGAACTGAAATGATTTTATTCACAGGTCTTTAACCAGGTCCTTCCTCTCCACCCCAAATACTGACAATTAGAACAGTCGGCATTTTACCTCCTGTGTCTGTCACCATACTTCTGTCAGGTTTCAAGTCTTCCAAATCTAATGGCAATGAAGCAAAAAATTAAGGTACTACAGTGTAATTATGAAAGTATTTCTCCATATAAGGATCATATTCATAGTGCAGATATTTGTACCAAATCACAAGGAACCTTTCAGATATGATAAAACAAGTGAATATTTGAAAATATAATTAATTTCCAATTTGTACTTTGTGAAAGTGTACTAATTCACAAACACAATCCTCATATACCATTAAGCAAATACTACTTCAGAGAAGAGAAGAAAAAATGCAGCTCTTCCTGTATATGTTTTCTCAAGAAATTATGTCTATCAAAATTGAGTTCTAAAAGCAGAAAAGGCAAAATTTGCTACCGCAAAGTTAAAGTGCATTAGGTCGGGATTCAAAATTTCTCCAGTATCACCATTTTACACTACTTCAGTGGTGGTTTATATATCAGTGTGCTTGAGTTCTGCAGAAAAAATCTACAATGTTAAACTGCAAAAAGACTGTTCATGTAAGGTTTTTTCATCCAGGACAGTCATTTACACAGCATACAGTCAAAATACACATTAAAGAGAAGTATCATCTAGATTGCTGAAAGCAATGCCAACTGGGCCATTGGACACTCATATCCAATAAAAACAATTTGATTTTGAAATAAGTTTATGAAAATTTATAAACTACACTATCAGCAAAGTTTGCAGTCCTGCTTCTCCTATTCCTATGTTTCATGCTTCTCAGACAAGTGATTTCAAAATTGAGAAGTAGGTCTCAGAGCTGATTCACATTCCCAAAACACTTGACTCATTTGGAAAAGCATTAGCTGATTATGGAGTCCTTATTGTGTCTGGCACTATAAACAAAGCATCCAGCTACATCATAGGTAAGAATAAAGCAGACAGAAACTTTTTTAGGCTACTTGCAGCAACTGAAAACAAATTTCTAAGCGTTTAAGGGCTGTAAGAACAAAGAATGGAAAAGGAAATTACTACTTTACACAGAACAAATGATATAAAATCTCTGCTGGCTAGCTTTCTCAAATTTTAAAAAAAAGGGAAATTTAAAAAAATAAAAAAGGGAAAATAATGATCAGCTGTTGGAAAAATAGCTTTAATGAGCACTTGTAGCACTGCATTAAAACACCCAATTTGCTTAATAAGTAGGGAATGTGAGTCTAAAACTACAAAAGGAGTGTGAAATCCCATGCTATAACAAAAACTGTATCAGAAGAAGACAGAGTGCACTAAATTTAAGTAGAAATTTACATGGAAGTACAGTAACTTCCTAGGAAAACCACACTGAGTTTCATATATCCAGTTTAGCATTACATGGCACTTGCCACCTCCAAAATAATCCAAGCCCTCAAAAGTACATGCTTACCAATGTATCCTGTCTGAAGTCCCAGATGATGTAGCTCAGGCAAAGCTGGGGGCTGGGAGTGGGAGGAGCAAGAAGGGAAATCAGAACAAACATCTATCAGAAACAGAGTGTACTGTTGGCTACACATTCTTAGGCAGGCATATATTGGGCACCTGTGATCAGAAAGTTAAACCTGACTGACCTGGCCTGGGAGTTGGAATCCCAAACATTTCCGTAGATACTCAAAGACTGAAGCTGTGAACCTAATGTCAAAAATTACTGCTTTACAGGGAAAATATTTAAAAAAAAAAAAAAATCATCTCCACATGTCTGCATTTAGGTCTCAACTGCTGTACAAATTCCTTCTAATGTAGGTGTCTTGTTGGAGCAAAGACTACTCCTTGCAGGAAACCCCCACCTTTTAATAGGGCAGAACCTGGAGGAATCCTCCTCCGAGGGATTTGTTCTGGGTTGTAAGAAGATTATCTCCTTTTCGGTAGCCTCAGGTGCTGCGGGTCTGTCGCTGGCTGCTAAATGGAGCAAGGTGAACTCCTGTGCTACAGCAGCCAGCCACGCGTGACTGCTCTCCCAGGAATTACCCTGCCTGAGCTCTAAAATCTGAGGTATCTGGCAGAGATGTCAGCCAGAAGACTGCCTGCAAGCTTCCCAAAAAAACAAGGTGCATCTCCTGAATGGCCAGGACACACGCAGGAAACTTTTCGCACACCACTGCTTAGGAACATGGACAGTCTGTTTTGCTAGAGGCAAGGGAATGGGGGAAGAGCTTCAGAAGTTTATTTCCTATATAATCACACTTACAACCTGTTGGAACAAAAGGAACAGCCAAGACAATCACAGTAGCAGAAAAGTGCTGCTGGATCAACTCCACTCCCAAGCCTACTACAGCAGAGAGCTCCTGTTTGCAAACAAATGTGCAAATGTGGGAGGGAACAGGGAAGCAAGAGGGAGAAAAAAGAAAAACAAAACCAAAAAACCAACCAAACCAAAACAAACCAAAAAAACTCACACGCATCTCCACACAAAGAAAAAAAACCACGGAATATATATTACATGTATTTTCTCTTTCGCATTAGCACAAACCTGAAAGCGAACTTCTCAAACAGAAGCAAATGCACTGAAATAAGCATCCCACCTAAGTACAGACTCACTTTTAAAGAGACTTTGTCATTCCGCCACAACAGATAGTAGAGGTCACAAGATTTTTGCGGTGACCACTGCTTAAAGATCTCGTAGATCATTGCTCAGGGTACCTTCACCACCTGTGACAGTTCAAAATATCACTATATTTATTTTCCTCAGGTGAAAACAGTAAGCTTTATATAAGCAAACAGAAAATTATTTTATTTTCTCAGTGAATAAAACATCACAAAAATACATCATTTTGATGTAAAAAGATCCTCTGTCTCTTCAGAGAAGATTAACAATTACTAAAACACCCACAATAGAAACAAATATTAAAATATTAAAAAACCCACAAACAGTCAAATACTATTTTCAGATTTCTTTATAATACATACACTAAAGCAAACACAGTAAAAATCCTTAGCACAAAAACACTGTGGGCAAATTTAAATGTAATAGGATGTGTTAATAAAAGATAAGATTATAATAACACTACGACAGTTGATGGAAATCAACAGAATAAAAAAAATAATTGAATATTATTCATCCAGCTTCTCAGAACAATCAAAATATCCTCGATCACTCTGATGTCACCACTCATGAAAATCGTCAGATTTTTTTTTTTCCCCTAACATATTAAATGACGGAAAGAAGAATAATTCTGCAGTTCTTATTTCTTTGAATTCTGATTTTAGCTGATCACTGTGCTGACAGTCACAGGCACACTGGAGAGATCATTTATTTGGGTATAATAAAAAAAGCTATTTGCCAACAAAAAATAAAACCCCTCAGAAGAGATGAGTACACCTTAATAAAGCACCTTTGGAGTAAGGATGCTCTTAGCAAATGAGATACAGAATAATAAAGAGTAAGATAAACATTCTAAAGGTAAAAAAAATTATCAGCCAGTTACAAGTCACTCACATACGGAAATGCCGAGACAGTGAGAGTTCTTTACAATAGCCCAGATTTAGAAATTTGATTGTCTTAGAAAAATCCATGCAGAACAAGTAATGCAATGATGTTACAAAAAAGATAAATAACATAAAAGATAAGTATCATTATGCTATGTAATAACAAAGGTTTTGTATGCAAGTCATGAAAAAAAGAACTAAAATAAGAATTTATTCCTTTTATCTGGCAAAGATAAAAGCTCTGAAATATGAGCATTTACAAATTCTGAGCACTAAAAAATTAAGAGAGGGGTGACTAAATTGATACAGGTCCTGAGAGAACCAGACTGTATCGGAGTTTTTTTGTTGTTTTTAAGGAAATACCAAGTTTGAAGTACACTAAAAATAACTAGGCTTATCCCAGAACAGAGAATATGGTAGGGAGTAAGAGGAAAGCGGAATATTATAATCTTAAAATATGCGAGTCTCATAAGGAGGACAGTGATTAATTGTGCTTCACATCTACAGATGGCAGTACAAAAAACGATCAGCAGGGAAATTTAGACTACATGTTGTTAGAAAGTTGGTCCAAATAAAGTTTACCAAATTCCAGAACTACTTTGTATCCAATAGTCACCTGAGCTTTCAAGAACACCCAAGACAAACAGCATACATGGACTTATTTTGGTTTTGAGTCCACAGAAAAATGAGGGACACACAATTTTAACACACAAAATTTCTTCCAATGTTACATTTTTAAGTAGAATAAAAATATATCAATACATAATCTCAATTGGCAGCCTTGTTGGAAACACAGACCAGTATTTCTGCACTTACCTAGTTATTTTAGTAGGTAGTTTACAACATAAGGACAACTGTATTAGTTCTCCCAGCTTGGTAAGGTTAATGGGAAAGCAATACATTTCTCCATTGTCCTATTAGGAGTATCTACACTGAAACTCTCCTTTTGTTCAATGAACAGTTTTTACTCACAGGAAGCACTTTGTCGTCATCATAGGTACAACATTGATAACGGTCACGTTATCAAATATTATTAACATCATAAAATTGAAGATTACCTAGGTTTTAAGAAAAGTGTGCCTGAAGGGGAAATTTTATTTTGCTTTAAACAGTTTCTGGGAGGAGCACGAGTGACTACACTCAGCAGTACATCCAAAGGGAAAGTGGAGGGAAATGCCAGTCCTCCTTCACAGGCAATTCCCAAAACAACATCTCAAACCAGCTATGAAAGGAATAAAGTTGAATCAGGGACAAGGACAAAACAACACAGGCGTGCTGACCCTACACAGCAGAAAGACAAAGACTGAAACATTCCAGTTTTATTACAGAACTAATTTAGTAAAAACCTGGCATAAACTCAGCAGAGCTGTACTGTGGGAACCCACATCCTCTCATCTGTGCAAACCAGAGTTCAATACCAGAGAATCACTCATTCAAGGCTATCAACCTGGCAAACCCACTTAGTCATAACTATTACCCTGTATGTCTAGATTGATTTTGACTGTGCATCAAAATGGGGGAATGAAGTCGTCATACAGTCTTTGACAAAAATCCACCAAGGATGCCTCTCTACCTACCGGAGATGATCTACATGGAGAGGTTTCCTATCTTTCATAAGAGAACAAGATTATGTTAAATTAGATTTTGTAGTATATTGTATCAAAACACTGCAACGAAAATGCACAGAAATATATACAATTTCAACAAACAACTACTTTCTCAATAGCTGGAATTCAAATTTAGATTTAAACAATATTTTCTTTTTGTTCCTACTTTGTTTAATGCAATCCAACTTAATACATAAAAACCCTCTTACTCAAAGACGTGTTTTTAATCCTCTGCTCCTGAAAAATATGTCAATATTTTTAATGATCATCCTATTATTGTTCTCTTCAAACAAACCTTGAACAAACAATACAAGGCGACTCCTGCCAATTCTCTGACCACAGGTCAAAGAATAGAGTAATCCTGTATTTTTAGCTCTTGAAGATTTTTTTATTGTTACGTACTCTTAGGCAAAAATCTTTAGCAGTGAGCACAGAACAACTGCATTTCAAACCTCTAGGCAACATGTAACTTGAAATAGTATATTACACAATGTCTTTTCACTTCTTTTATTACCAGAGACATTATTTCTAAGCTTGCCTTCAATACTATTAAAAGTACATTATTACAATCTGAATACACAGAAATTTCAGTTGCCATGCACACAAAAGAGCAAATGGCCATGGAAACAAAGGGAGAAGAGATATTCTGGAGTGTGCTGGATTAATTTTTTCATATAACATAACCGAAATCTGCTCTGAATTTGACGGAACGCACAACCTCTGACAAAATTTGTCAGTTTTAACTACAATCCTAACTGGACCTAAATAAACAATAAATCAGATGCAGAATCTGTCGAAGTAGAAAATTGTGACTGTGTAGGCTCTGCAGGACAGACTAAAGCTAAATGCCTTACTTCCAGTGCATGAGAGGAGGGCAAGTGAACTGAGATCCATCAACACCAAATATGTAAATGGGATAAAAATACTATCTGTAAATATTTTAGAAGAAAAACAAAACCAAATTTTGTTTTCTCAACACTGAGCCTGTAAGTACAGCTGAACTGCACTTGAAAGCTTCTCTCTCCTTTATGAGGCATTAAGAAATAGTCCCCGTAACACTCATCATACTGTAAGTAGAAGAAGCAGAAAACCTGCAGTTATCAATAAACTTTGGAAATGTTTGAAAAGTTATTCATTTTGCCTAAACTCATTATCCTGCTAAGTGGAACTAACAGTCTTAGTTCGCTACTTAGAATAAGATAAATCTAGAAGGCGAATGAGTTGTTCACATGTCTCATAGGATACATTCATTCCCATGTGTTAGGCTGGGAGTCAGTGAGATGATTCAGAGAGGGAGAAAAAAACCAAACAACTCAAACTAGAAAAAAAACCAATAACAAGCAAACAAACAACAAACAAACAACAACAAACAAAAAGTCCCCAAGAAACCAAGGAAACAAACAAAACAGCCATAACACACACACACACCTCCACACCCCTGTTTGGGAGATGTTTTTTCCCCCTTGAATATCACAAGGGGAAAATAAAACACAAAACAATTCTATATACCAAATCTAAGACATTACTGAATGCTTACTTTGGACAAACTTTGTTGAGATTGTTATATTTTAATAAAATGTTTTGCATAACGCATGAGCAAGAGACAGATTGAGATAACAGATTTGAAAGCTTCCACTTCAACTAAAAGTCTTTTATAAAATTTACATTCTGCTGTTTGCAACACAAACCTTTGTAACATTAGGCTCATAGCAGGGCACATTAAAATACATTGCAGAGAGATGCTGGCTTGGAAATTCCAGAACTCCTATGAAGTGAAAAAAGTAGACAAATGTAAGAGCAAGTGTTCTCAGGGAAAAGGTAATCCATAGTACTGTCATCAACTGTATGTTACTTGGATAAATAAGCCTGGATTTTTATTGAAATAATCCTGAATGTTCCATTATACATTAAGCTAATAAGTGGGAATGCATCTGAAGATTTATTTAATTACACAATCTTCTTTCTCTTTTCAGTGCTGAAATTGTATACAAATTCTAAAATAAACTAAAATACAGTATAATTAAACAGTATGCTTAGTAATCTGTACTTTTTACTTCCGACCATCAACTTTTAATCACTCCTTACCATCTGCAATATCAAGAGAAAACAACCCAAAACTCTTCAGTTTACAATGCTGAAAAAAGCCCACCAAGAGCCAAAAAGCCCTGTGCAGATTTTGTCTGCTCTGAACCACTCCTTGCACATCCAGTGCTATGTCCCACAACCTTTTTACCTTTGTTCGATGGAGACACTCTTTCAGCTGGTGCTTTTTGTGTGTTCCTCCAGCTGCCCAGTGGCATGCTTTCCATGACAGATGCTCTGGCTTCATTCTTAACATATGTTCCAGATGATAATTCCATCTTCTTTTCTGGATAACTTTAGAGCCAAGGGGTTTTTGAGCTGTCTAATGAATCTTGGCATCTGTTACAAATTCATTCCATTTAATACATAGTATTTTTCTAAGGCATTTGCTTTCAAAGGCATTTAGATGTCTGTACCTTTGTTGGATTTCCAGCTTTCACATCCATATGTTGTGATGGAAAGCAAAATCTGAGTTGAAGTTTCACACCCTGGTCTTTAAAACATGGATTTTTATGACCGTATCTTATTTAGTTGGTAAATGAAACTGTTGCCTTGCCAATTTGTAATGCTAGCTCCTTACTGAAATCCCCAGATGACAGGCACCTTACGAGCGAGATATATAAATTTATTTCTTTCTTGTATTCTTTTACTTTCCAGTGCAGACTTTGAGCTGGGGGTTTTCAGGGATAAATTTTATTTGTCCATATTTTTTTTCCTTATAATTACATAATAACACTGTAAACACAGCACTCAAAAAAAAAAAACAAACCACAAAAGAAAGTAATGGTTTTAACTTCATCTTCTAAACACTGAAAGACAAGGATGCAAAGGATGCATTGCAGCATTACAGAACTTACTGCAATTACCATGGAGTTCTTGTTTATTTCAGAGACTTCTAATACTTTCTTAAGTAATAAAAATTACCAGTCCCTGCAATGCAAGCTTTCAGTACTTTTTTCTGAAACCCTATCTCCACATTAAACTTTCTCCATTTTATAATTTTTTGATGTTGTATCTAGCAATGCAGGTACCACACTGCCATACCAAACTTGCTCACTTTCCCAGTCTATCTAACCGATCTTTGAAATTTCTCCATTCTCTGTATCCTTCCCATTTTACCAACCACTCTCTCCTCTCAACAGGCTCATCAGATGCTTAGAGTCATGCAAAAATAGTAGCATTTACCAGTGACTCTTTCAAACAAGACCAGAGAGCAACTGTGGTCAAGGGAAATGTGTAGCAAAGCTAATGAGATTTTTACACCAGAAATATCCAGTAAGAGCTACAGTATGAACCAAAAGAAAAATATCTTGAAAAAATTACCAATTAAAACATTTTTACAATTTCAAACTAGGCACAAATTCTCTAACTACAACAGAAGCTGAAACCACCAATGCATATTTTTCTTTCAGAAAAAAGAGTGCTGCTCAGTGCAGCATGAGCATAAAAGGCTATTTCCTTGGAGATTATCCTTAAAACAGACCCTGAGAAAGTTCCCCTGATCTTTACTGCTCTTGGTAGCTGCTTGATATCCCAGGCTCCACAGCAGCTCACACCAGTCCACAGTTAAAAAGAAACATCAATGCAGTTAAGATTTACAAAAAGACACCACTTTTCTCACAATGAGGACTTAAGGAAACTGCCAACTTCACATGCTTTATTGAGTTCTATCCTTCTGATTCTAAGTCTCCACAAGGCTTTATACACGCTAAAACCTTCTGAGTTTCAGATGGCGCATTTTGAAACACCATTCTCTTCCTACTGGGTGTGTTCTAAACATCAATACTCTGTTCCACAGACATTGGTTAAATAACGATGCATGGAATTTCTCCATAGAGAGTAATTCCTAATATTTATCTATTCCAAGGAAAGATTAAAATAGCTTAATTTCTTGCTTTGTGTGTTAAGAAAACAAAACATCACACTCTAAGTGAAGAAATGCAAGCAGATTTTCAAGGAACTCTAAAGATGACAAGTTATTTGGAGCATTTTTAAATATGTTAATTGGCAAAATAAACAAGAGGTCATGGTAAGCCACCCTTTTTTTAAACCTTGCATGTAATCAATATAAAACTTTCCTCTATGCTAAAGCTACAAATATATTGACATCAACAGCTCACAAGCCACAGATGGCTTTTAGGGAATATAGTGGATTGCAAGAAAGGAAAGGCTATTAATATGCTAAAGCTATAATGCAGGATTGTATTTACTAAAAAAATATAAACGCTCACATGTGAAGTAATTTACCAGTGACAATTATTTCACTGAACACAGCAACCTGTGGTTTTCTATCCACCAAAACTCATAGAGATACTTTCCTTTTGTAAGGAAAGGTCAGACACACTCTGGACAACTACACAATGATGCTTCTGCACTCATGTTGCCTTCTAGTAAAAAGAGCCTTTTTGTCCCTGTTTATTTTATTCTGCTCTGGAGTAGCAACTTGTTACCTTTTTTACAGGAAAATTCATTACAAGAAACGAAGACAAATTTGGATTTTATATTCTTGTGCAAGAATAAGTTAAATTATTGAAGTATGTTCCTCAAAAACACACAAAAAACCTATTAATGCTGGATTCTTTTAGAATGTGACCTTATTTGAGTGGGTCAAGTTTTTATTGAAGGAGGGGGATAACTATAGTAATAATAATAGTAATGACATATTATTATTATTATTGGGTTTATTATTATTACTACCTATCTACAGTAGATTCTTTAAAACTTCACTATCAATGCACTCAACATCCATGTGATTATCTATTAATGACTATACGGATATGGAGGAAGCTGGCACAAAAAACATATCTTAGACAAATACATTAGTAAGTATTACACAGCTATTATGTACCACAAATAAACATGCTGTAACTCGTTCCCCTGCTCTCCATTTGTAGATTAAATAATATCTGCAGCTAACTTCCTGGATCTTCTTCTTCACCTTTGAGAGGATGTAGAGGAACACAAAGTATTTGAAAGAATCCCTAAAAACAGCTGGTTTGGTTTCCTTTGGGGGTTTTGACTCTTCGTTTGTTTCATTTGCCAAGAAATTTTTCTATTTCATCTACTATCAGCATGGTTGTCCACAGTGCTGTAAATAACAGCAATTCCCCATCTCCTCTGGTGCAAGGATAGTTGGAAAGGGAAATGTTCATCATCCCCACATAAGCCTCTTTCTGCCAAGAGCAGTTCCACACAAAATCCTACGCACATGGTGTAAATTAAAAGTGTAAGTTCCTGAGATTGAAAACCATCCAAAGGGATCTTAAATACAATGTTTACAACAAAAATTAATTCAAAATATTCATGTGCAAGTTGAAATCAAAGAACACAATCTTTCTCCAAACTTTGTTATATAACCAAGCAAACCCAGAAGTAGTGCATTCATTGTAAAGGATGAAGTTCAGACAAAATCTACTCTACAAGAATTCTACCTGACGTAGCAGAAAATCTACAAGAAAACTCAAAACTCTCACAAATTAACATCACCTGAAGTTTCACTGATTGTCCACCAACACACTATAAATATGCTGCACTCTGAAAATCATCAAGTATCATTTTAATCTGGAATAATAGCTAGAAGCCAACAACTCACTAGCATCAGAAGAGTACATGTCTATCATCAGCTTTGAGAGTTTTTGGGTTAAAATACTCTTTTTAAACACCTTTCAAGCTATAAACACAAGAGGATTACAAAGCTACTCTATTATTTAGATTAAGGAACCACTTAATATTCCAGACATTAGCCAAGTTACTCTTCTATGAAAAAATTCTGTTTGTTTAAAAACTATAAACACACAGCAATAGGAATTAGCTAAGCCTCCTGTAGGCAGCTTTTAATGCAATCACAGTTAGGACTAGCACAGAATAAATCAATGGTCCTTTTCTAAACATAAATTTCAAAGAAAACCATCTTGAAATACAAACTAGTTGTGCCATAGTCTGTGGTAGTCCTAAATGTGATTGAATTCACTCTTGCAAAGGTGGAGGCTAAATATAGCAGGGAGCTGTCCCTGCCCCTCCACGTGGCCACTCTCCCATTCCCGTGTTTGCCAGCTCTACTGTTTGTGCAGCTACACGGTGAGTCAGGTCAGGGAAATGATCCATCTGAAAGTTAGCTAGGAAAACAAAAATAGATTCATTTTCAGCCAGATAAATTTCCTGGCATGATTCACCATGTCACCATTATGAGCACAAGTGCCAACACAACCGAGCTAGGGGAGGACATGACACTTCCCCCATTTCAGCAACAGCTTCCACTTAAGTTTCAAGTAAACATGGAAGAGCATCAGGGGCAAGTTCGCAAGCTTCTAATTAAAATATAGTAGCTGCTGCTGTTGCTCAAGATAAGAATAAAGTTGTTTAGAAAAGTTTGTGATGTATTTGTCAGCAGGCATAAACCGGCATGATATTATAAAAACCAACACAGTTCAAAAGCGAGTGAATACCAGCCTCAAAGTAAAGCAAAAGATGCTATATAGAAGCACACTATTTTGAAGGAATTTTTATGCATGTAAAAGTTTTACCACTAATCCACCTGCAGTTTCATGAGATCAAAAGTGTGCAAGCATAGGGAGAGATGCTGTCATGTTCCTACAGATTACTCTCTCCCCAAGGACCATAGTTTAAGGGTTTCCTCCAGTCTCTCTGGAAAACGCCTAACAAAAGAACCAACCTTAAGATTTTTCCATTTTCTTTAACAAGGCATCTCTTTGTACAACCTAACAGATTTTATCTCTTCCTCTGCAATGTGTTACAACAAACAAAATTTAAAAAAAAATTCCACTTCTCATTCAGACTAAACTTCAACAATTAGATTCATTTTACTTTCTATACAAAATTATATTTCAATTATATAAAATTATATTTTTAAAAGCCTGAATATTGTAATGTAAGGTGTTTAGAAGTTTCACAAAGATAAACAAACTCACATTCAGGAAGTCTCTGAGGTGAAGTAACAATACTATTTCCATTTTGTCTGAGGGAAACTGTGACTCGGACAAATTCAGGTTTCCACAACACTGAGTGCCAAATTTAAGGTACTATTGACCCAATTCTTTATATAATTTACTGTCTTGCATGTCTTCCTTCACTATGAACTAGGTTGTCCATAAATTTATCACAACCAAAATCACAGAGCATCTGTATCAAGTAGCCCTCAAATGTCTTGCTGGTGGTGTCGTTCTCAGTACCTTGGCCTAATTAGCAGCTATCTGTGAAGATTATTCTGGTTATAGTAACTTTCTTATTATTGTGGCAATGTTGATAAAAGACTATCACGAAGCTGTGCCTAGTAATCTTTTTTACATTTCAACTGTTCAAATGTGAATAACTGAGGATTACACGATTTGTAATTTTAATGCAAAAATGATAACAACTAATGAAACTGGGAATTTGCTAATTTTACACAGTTAATATGCTACCATATTGTAATTCAACATTTTTGGGAAGACTACTGCCGAAGTCAAGACAGCCATCAATTTGTAAGTAATCAGCTGAATCTATCTAGAAATAGAGAATGTGTTTTCTTATCAGTGTTCTGGCATCTACGCATTCATTTCCTATCTTCCTATCAGTTTTTAAGAAAGCACTTTGTCAGAAAGCAAACTATAAACTAAGAATTTACAGTAAATAAGATGTCAGTTGCAATGATCTGATTACAAAGAAATTTACTTAGGTTTATATAAAGTAAGCTAACAACACCCTGAGTTGCAAGGGAAGGACGGAATCAACAACCACGCAGACCAGCTTAGAGATAGAGTAACAGTAAGTAGTACTAGTAAGAGATGGTATTTAAGAGCACTGAAAAAATGAGACTGGAGGTACATTACAACATTACAGAGGAGTATACATCTGAAGCAAACCTCCCAATTATCAACTACTACAAGCTTTGCCTTACACTGTGACCAACACTCGCCCACTGCCGAAGGGCTCTCAAATCCATACAAACAGACATGGCAATGTATCCAAAGGAAAGTTCCAGAAACATTCATATGTAGCTTGAACCAAAATCTGTCTCAACACGTTTACCTCCATTATGCTGATGGAGTCCTATCCTGGGAAGCAGGAATCCCTCCCACAGCAAGTTAAGGTCTGTGCTGTTGGAACTAAGCAACAATGTTCTGCCTGCAATTTAGATTAAACTGCTCTCAAGGACTTGGAGATTGAATAAATCCCACTCACTACCAGTATCTTTCCAAGTTTTGATGGAAAAAAGCCTCTCATTTTGTCTACAATTCATAGAGATGCTCATGAAGGGTCAACAGTTCCTCTCAGAAAACAAAAGACAACCAAGACAGCACCGAGTGATTATAAAACCTTCTTCCCTGGTCTTCTCCCTGAAGTTTCTTTATTGAAAAAAAGCTTATTTTCAATATCTCAATCTGCACTCTCATTTGTCTCATGCCCTAAAACTCAAGTTCTTAGTCCAGTCCCAAAACTCTTTCAGAACCTAGTTTCAAGTGGCAGCTGTTGACCTCAAAAATGTTTTTGACGATTACAGCAAGGGTAGTATTAAAGAAGTGGTTCCCACAGAGGCATAAGCTGATTGCCCTAGCTGAGGTGAGAAGAACAGATACACAGCCTGCTTCTGAAATAAAATAAATCACAAAGACTTGGGAGATTTGTTGGACTGGAATGCAGGTAAATTGAGAGAAGATGATTTTTTACAAGGTATCAAAAGTTCTGGTATTGCAAGCATATTATCCTTACAAAAACCATGTGAAAGTAACACAAACACAAAAGAATTTCAAGCGTAACCAATGTATTACAGCATGCCAAAGGTATTACACAGCGTGACTATTTAAGCTTCAAGTAAAAAGTAGAGGTTTTAATAAACAGAACACATGTATTTGCTAAATGGTTCTTCAAACTCTTCCACAACAGTATCCCTTGGACATTTGCTGGTCGTGCAGTACTGCCAAGCCAAAAGGGTTGTGAGCAGGAAAAGGGCAATGAATTGTTAACATCTTGCTTCCCTCACCTCTGCAACAGAAAATGTTCAACCTTGCTTCTTTAGAAGTATTGCTCTCAAGGGTAACTAAGTAGTGTGAATAAGAGAAACCAGCATGAATGGAGAAAACCTTCAGAACGTGAGCAGTCAGGCAGCATTCATTATACAGGAAATGGAACACACAAGAACGTGTAAGGCCACTGAGTCCAGAATACTCCAAAACACCCATTGCCCAGGCATCTTCCTGTGTAACATGCAACCTGTTGCTGTCAGGAATAGCAAAAGCACTTTTCTACCATAAAACTCAGGGTATGCAAAAGCTTTAAGCCCAAAGTGATAAGCACCAGAAACATGCCTTACAAGCAACTCCAGGGAAAACAAACAAAGATTTGATTTAGGTATTGAGTTTGGTTAACTTCTTTTCAGAAATCTAAACTTCAGTAGTTTCAAGGTCAAATTTATTGATATGTCCATGAATGTTCCATGTTAACAAAACACTATTATTACAGGCATTGGAGAACATCTCCTCCATTCAAAGATATTACTGTATCTTCTATCTGACATATTACTGGTAGGAACTAACAAAGAACAATCAAAGAACATGCACATAATTTTAACCCCTTTCATCTACAATACAGCTTCATGTATGAAAGCTTCATTTTTACTGATGAGAATCTGTACAACCATTCAAAAACTGCTAACAGTCTGTATTATAGCTACAATGAAACAAAAATCATTTTTTAAATGTTTAAAAAAATAATCAACCATGCACAATTATCTAAACTGGCATTCAACAAGGATATTGCAGCAAGGATATTCTTGAGACTGTTTAAAATACTTTGTGTTTCATGCTTCAATTTCTATTGCAAACTGCCTTTAAGAACAGAAACTGGTAATAGTACAAGGTGGAGAGTTGCAAAAATTACACTCATTTATGCACTACCTAAAAAGTATCTGGAATAAAGTTATTTACCAAAGAGAACACCTCATCCTAGTTACATCAAGTTTAAGATTTTCATATGGTTGTGATCTTTCCTCTTCAAGAAAAAGTATGGATAAAAAAGTTATAATTATTCCAAAAGAAAGATCTTGGTAGTCAACTACAAAGTGAGTGGGACAGAGAAAGGGCTCAGAGGCCCTCCTCTCCCAGTGGGGTAGTTGCAGAAAAACAGCTTCTAAATACATAGATCTCTGCTTATAGTGTATGTGGGGAAAAAAACCCACCCAAACAAACAAAAAAGCAAAGCAACAAAAACACAACAATAACAACAAAAACATACAAATAAACCCCAAACAGTGCTGACTGCAGGCAACTTTACAGATTTACCTAAATCCATTCTACACTGAGTGCAAGATAACAGCAATCTCTTAACTATCTGGAAATTTAAAAACAAAAAAAAATTAGCTACCATATAAGGATGTAAGAAAGGTCACACTGCCATTTTTTCCTCCCTTTGGTCCACATGGAACTGCCTCTTTTACATTCATATGTTTTGTTGGAACTTCACATTTTGCATTAATTAGCTAGAATTAGAGTAGAACAACTTCAATATGAAAGGCTTATTTAGTTTCAAGTTGTTTATCAATCAAGACTTTACCTTAAACTATTTGCTAAGACAGTTAGAAAAAAAGTCTTTAAATTTCTTCTACTTTGTGTAGCAGATGTTCAACATAGTCTATTTAAATTTGTCTTTGTTAGAGGTGTGTTAAATTGCTCAAATAATTCAGACAATCTGCAAACAAGATTTCTGACAGGTTGTGAATAACACTCAATTAATACCATAACTTCTGAAATTAATTTTCCAATCAAGGCATTTATGTCCCCATTTAAAAAACATACTGAAAAAAAAAAAACCAAATACAACAAATGACAAAAAAAAAAAAAAAAAAAAAAAAAAAAAAAAAAAAAAAAAAAAAAAAGGAAAAAGAAAGAAACCTCAAACATACCACAAGAACTCAATCTCCAGTGTGCATATCCAAAATTAACATCTGTTTGGTCTTGGTTCAACTGTAAAATCCAATGTCCACCACATTAAATAACAGAGTTCTTTTTCTGGATTTGAGCCAGAGGGAGGGGAGAGAAGACACATTACCCTAAGACTATAAATAATCTGTACTTTAAACAACAATTCTATTACTATTTGGAACAATAGACTTATTCCTCTATGCTATTTATTCTTCTTGATAGAAGACATAACAGTAAATATGTTCCACACAGTTATTTCTCAAAATCCCATGATACCTGCATCACGTCCTGAATCTCAAAAATTACAACAGAGCAGAGTTGAGTCAATCTCATCACAGTAAATCAAACACATTCTATGAACTGTATGAGTTTAGAAATACTAACACTACTTCAATTTTAGATACTAAGAAGTTATAAAAGGTATTTTAAAAAAGAAAAAAAAAAGGAAAAAAAACCCCAGTGAGTGAAAAATCATATTACATTATTTCAGTGATACACTATTTACAGGACAATCTCATTACAGGAAAGCTTCATGACATCTGTTTTTTTACCACCATCTCATTACATCAAACTTCTTAAGTTATTACAGTTAAGCCACAACAATTACAGACTTCAGTTCCCTCTCTACAAAACTGGAATGCTGGTACATGTGAGCCATGTGAAGATGGCCATGGCAAACTGCATTACCTAACGCACCACACCAGAACACTGAAAGCCAAAACAGAGGTAAGGCAATCCAAGAGTGGCAACACAAGCACTGAGTTAAACTGACAACATATTGCTTTGTCTTTAAACTAGGATTTAGCCATCGTGTTGTGCCTTACACACTAGGTATATCCTCACCAAACTCAAAACCTTACTCTTTCAATTAAAGACAAAGTTAGCTGACACATTAAATGTAAAACTGGGTCCTATAAAAAGTTAGCATCTGTGTCAATTCTTCCTTTGTCCCTAATGATCTTTCAATAACATGGTAACAGAAACTCTTAAATCTTTTCATATGTTTAAATTAATTGAAATTCTGTGCACAGGTTATATATAAAGAAATTAGGTTGCAATTAAGCATAGTTATGAAAAATTCTTAAATCTAATTGTTGTGACTATTATAGACCAAAGACAAGGTCAAGTCTACAACTCAGGAAACTCTGAATTTAAAGAAAAAATACCACATGAATTATATGCATAAAACTCACTTTTGGAATGATACAGCCCTAATCACACTAGGCATGTTCATCATGTAAAAAAAAAATCTGTTTCCAAACTGATAAATTAAAAAACATATCCCTTTCTGCAAATCATTAAATTTTATTTAGTAAATACAGTAAAAGCATGTTAAGTAAAATTAAGTATTCCAACTTTTACATAAATTTAAAGATACTCACTCTGCAAAACACTGTCCTCTGCAAATCCAAAATGTAAAAGTCATTTCAGCAATTATTGCAGAGTGCTTACATTAACTGCATTAATGTCAAATATTTAATTTCTGCATATCAGCAACAAGGTTCAGGTCACTGTATTTAATGTTTTTAGTCAAAACTGCTACCCTTTCATCTCATTCCTTGTATGTATTACAAGGAAAAATGTTGGCATCATCTAAAAAGTAAATTCATAAAGGAAGACAACGCATCTCTCTCCTAATCTGGCTACAGGTATAACTGGAGAACAGAAAAAAGAAAAATTATCCTCACTGAGCCACTGAATTGCAAAAACATCTTTGTAGCTGCACATGGACACAGGCCACGAGCTGCTTGGTTCTTGCCACTGGATCTAAGAAAGTGGGTTACAACCATAAAGCCATCCTTACAAAATACATTCCCACTCCTCTCTTGCCTGAACAGAGACTCTGCTCTAAGAAGACTGCTGTGTTGGCTCTCCACTTGTTCAGGTCCTGATGTCTCACAGGGATCTGAATTAGTACTTTAGTTCAGATAAGGAAAGTGCTTTTGCAGCAAATCTCCCCACCACCCCAGTCAATGCACTTTCATCTGCTACTTGAAGCAGTCCCACAGTGCACAAACCCCTGGCTCCTTTCAGATGAAACTGAAAACCACACTATGTACTCCAGGAACACTATCACTGCCAAAGGGGCACAGAGGCAGACAGAAGCCAGTCCAAATTAACACCTACTTCACTTTACAAATGTACTAAGTGTGGATAGTTATTGAGTCCCCATCACCAATTATTTCATTCTCCGAATCTGCTCTTGCTGAGCTGCATTGCTTGCTCAGGCACACTCAGTCACTGTGCGTGAGGGTCTCCTTTCACCTGGGACACCAGGTTTCCCAAGCTTCTCAGGCACTGCTTCTCCCTGGGCTCTGCGTCTTCTACTGTCCAAAGTTCTCACCTCCAGCCTGTCATCTCTGCTCATTTGACCTTTTATATACAACTGCTTATTCTTCCACAGCATCATCTAGTCTCACCACACTGAAACTGCTTCTCCTAAAGACTACTCTAAGCCCAAGTATGATCAAAAAACTTAATTCTGCCATTTCTTCACTTCAAGTAAAGCATTGATACTTTAATGGGTGCCTCATTTAAGCACACACAGAAAAACAGGGCTTTGAACCCAACTGTGTAGTATCACATCTGATTCTTCAGGCTTAAAACCTTACAAACATATAGCCTTCAGCCCTCTATTACTGACATGGATACAGCACTAAGAATAATAATAAAGCAAACATCTTTTCACTGCATTTCACCGTCATTCATGGTGCCCTAACAAACCCTGTCTTCCCTAGCCTCTCTCTAGCAGAGTCTCAATTCAGAGACAGATCTCCAACTCTGTTTTCAGTTCTCCCCTTTCATTTCTACATTGAGTTCACCCAACTTGCCTTTGTAATGGCCCATCTCATTAGACAGCTCCTCAAAACCATTTTTCATCCCAATACCTTCAAGTCATCCTCATACTCCTGACTGGGCTGTGAATCACAAAATGAAGTTGGATTTTTTTTCCCCTTTTCTTGTATCACAAACCATACTGACTGCTAAGGAGGACAATTTTAAGAGGTTCAAGGCTATAGACACATGACCATGTAATTCAGTATAATAGAAACAGATCAGTCAAATGAAGCAGCCCAGGCCCCTATGTTCCCAGCAGGAAGGGTTTACAAGTTTTATTTCTAGATAAATTTAGTCTGGAATTCAGTCAGAAGTTTATGCTGCACCATACACTCAGCTCAGGGCTGTCCAAGGGACTGGTCATTGGGGCTGGAATTCATTCAGTGCCTGCCTGGAGAAGAGATCCCATACTCACTCTTCTCCAGGTGCAACATGGTTTGCACCTACCAAAACCAGTCTGTGAACTGAGCCAATGAGTATCAAGTGTTGATGATCAAAGAATTCACCTTAAAACTGTAACAGAATGATCGCTTGTGGAAGCAAGACAGCTTTACCCAATCCCACGATGCTTCTTAGCACAGAGAACATTTAGCTGCCAAAATAAGTGTTTACTGAGCGTATTCTCAGAATATAGATTGAAGTTGGATACTTTTTCTTGGCAACATTTAACAAGTGCATTTAACAAGTTTGATTTTCTTACTCCAGGGCAAAGTCAGAGTAAAAGTTGTAATTACATGAAATGTATAACCATTGAATAAAATGCTTGCAAATTCTTAGCATTGTGAAACACAACCATGCTTTTCCTTTTGTTTCCAGAAACAGAAGAAACACATTAACCCACCAACAACCAGAATAAGTCAGACAAAGAAAATTAAGGACAATATTAGATGCAATTTTAAAAATTTCCACCAAAACCTACACAGTTACATATAGCAAGCAGGAAAGAAAAAAAAAAGAAAACCCCAACCATAAATTCAAATTTATTTATCATAAGGAAAAATGCAAGCCATGAAATGTCTTTAATTGGAAAAGAAAATAATTACTAACAAAACTGACCTCAAAATGTCAACTTGGTGGGCTTTTCTTCAATTAATTGATAGTAAAACAGGGTGAGAAGAAAAACCTTTATTTAACATTTCAGAATTTCAAATATTAAGTAAGACATTGAATTTCAGTGTACATTGTCCATTTCTGGATCCCAGTAATTAATATATGCATATGCAGTGCTCAAAAAGTTGATAGTAATTGTAATAAGAATGAACAACATTACCTGAAGGAACTGAAGCCATGTAAAAGAAAATTATTTGGATCATCCTAACCATTCAAATACATTTGAAAGAAATTTATATGAAATAATCAAAAAAGGAAATCAGATCTCTAAACTGAGCAAACAACAACAAGGCAGAAAGGAAAAATAATTTAAAATTTTAAATGGTTCCTGTCATGCAAAATATTATTTGTTATAAATACAGGTATATACTCCAAAATAGGAAGCAGGCCTTAAGCTTAACATGGTTTAGCTTATTTTGATTTACAATACCCATAATGCATCCTCAAATACAATTTATGCAGGAATAATAAAAGAATAATAAAATTTTCTCTCATTATCTTGCCTTCCTTGATATTTAATGTCAATCTGCAATAACAAAGCTAATAATGATCTTTGTCTTCACACACTGCTATTGAAACAAAGCATTTCTTTGTAAATTAAAGGGCAATTTTGATCCCACTATTTCAGTCTAATCTTTCCAGGCTAGGATTACACAAACTCATGGCATAAACCACCCTAAAAGCTAGATCACCTCCTCTCTGTGAGAGAGGTTATATTCTTTTGAAAACAATCATGTGTGCAACCAGAACCTAAAGCAGAGCAGCATAAAACATGGAAGATTTCATCCAAAGTTCATCACATATGAATCCCAGATATTTCTAGAGGTTTCACATTCAAAGCTGAACATACAGCAACTTCCTTAAATCTGCAATTGTGAAACATTTTAAAGAGACATCTCAAGAATTCACAGGAATTCAAATATAACAGAAAATCATACTTTATATTGGCTTGTAGTTAGCAACATATTCTTTAATCATATGGCTTCCAGGTCTGCTAAGTAATTAGGTGTATGCTGAGCTTTACACAAGTATTATGTTGATTTTACTGGGACTACTTGCATGCGTAACACAAGCTGAGCCACACTGAATGATTTTGGCATCTAGGAAATTTCACACAAAGTATCACATGTACAGCAGCTTCCACGCAACCTTTGACTGCACACCTCTGTTACTGCCTCTTCCAGCTGCCACAACAGCCAGCTCAGTCTGATGCACAGGTAATAGCAGCTGCAGCAACAAGCTTTAAGGTGAAGTGGGAATTATTGAACTTTCTCTGCACTGTCAGTTACCCCCACAAACAGGGGCAGTGCTGAGGGTTACGTATCAATACCAGCAAGGCCTTAATCTGAGGATATGGTCAGATTAGCTTGCTCCAGACCAGAAGATAAATCAAGAACATTCATCTGTGTAACCATGAAATACCATTGCATGCAGTGTAGGAGACACTTTCCATTAAAAGGTAGAACTTACCCCTCTTCTGTACCCAGCCTTCCTTCACAATGGTAACATCGCTCATGATGACTCCACTCTGAACCCCAAACTCAAAAGAGTATTTCTTTGAGTTATCAGCTTGTCTGTTTGGCTTCTCTTCTGCAGCTCTTCACAATTTCTACTGATGAGTCAGACTGGAAGGAAATATTAGAGAAAGAATTTGAGTCTTTTCTGTTTTTCTCACTTGACAGCCAACAAAAAAGTCTTTGTTGATGTATTTCACTGACTGAGCTCATATTAAAAATCTGCCTTTATTTTTAATTAACTATATAACACAATCATGTTTCTAGTCTTACAGCACATTTTCCATGAACACTACAATACTAAAAAGCAGCAGAATGTGTTAAAATTTAAGTCATATGGCACTTTTATAAAAGGCACACAGCAGAATTCTCTCGTACTAATGCACAGGATGCTGTTTTAAATGAAAGGCTGCCGGCCCTGCTGCAAAGGCCCGACTCGGAACACACAGGAGCTTTCCCTGTTCCCACAATTGTCAGAACCCATGCAATGGATAAGTGCTCTCTCCATTATGGCTACCTACAATCATATTAAGAGTGCGAGAAAATGGAAGGAAAGGTTAGACTCTTGCTACTTCCACTATAATTTTACTATAGCCAATACAAACCCTGAACTTACAACAGTTTTTTGAAAACAACATCATCTCCAAGTACACAAACAGTAAAACAACTTCTTAAAAGCACAAATTAACAAAAAACACCCCAAATGCTCAGTTTATTAAAAGAAGGAGTGCACGTTCTCTCAAAGCTTTAAGCCAGGCAGTGACAAGAGTGCTCTTTTCCCTACAAACCTCAGCCAGCAGGGCATAGAAGGGAAGTTAGTCCTGGAACAGGACATACCACTCCCAGAAGCCACAACCCTCTCTTTTGACCACCTCACTCCCAGAGTACCTAACAGCTGTGAAGAAGAGATAAATAGCACTACAATTAAGTAGGAAGAGAAGGCAGAGGCCAGGAGATGTTTCCTTTTAACAGCAAACTGCCTTTCCCCTCCAAGCTTCAAAATAAAAAGACACATTCAAATAATGCTCATCCAGAAAAGTGTGGGGAGCCAAGAAATGGGATTTCTCTGATGGTGGAGGAACACCCTTCCACAGCTCTACACACAGGAGCACACATGTACACAGTGGTGGCACAGAACAGGAACTCCCACACAAGTTTAGTGCTATCAAATGCAGCTCATACATATCCATTTAGTAGACTGACCAACAAATATAAACAGGAAAGAAAAAAAATATGACTGTGCTAGAAGCAATCTGTGCAATCAATGAATGAAGAAAGCACTGGAAAATCAGTTTTTTTAACACAATTAAGTACAAACTGAAAATGGAACCATTATAGACATACATACAGGTTGTTTCTTATTTATCATTTGAAATATGTGTATTTGCATGACACAGCAGCTAGATGGAAGGCTACTTCTGCATGGATGCTGTAACAAGCAAAATAAAACTTGGCATGAGAATTTTTTCAAGTGGTATGCAACAAAAATACAGTACAACCCAATTTTACAGAAACACTCTAGGTATGCCCATTTAAGTCTTGCTTTCACAAAAGAATTTTTTTCAACAACACTCAGTAATTTGGCTGCATAAAAGTAAAAGTCACAATGTTAAACTCATCAATACTGTAAAGTTTAAGTAATATTGACTACTGTGCCTCTGAAACATCCCCACAGCACTGGCAGATATGGCAGCGAGACCTGCACAGGTGACACTTTGGCAATGGCATCACACCCTGTCGTGTCCAGCAGGACACCACACACCTCTGTCTATAGAAACACACCCTGTTTAAGCTTTCATAAGAGTTAAAAGAAAATGTTATGTACATTTTGGTAGGACATGAGAATGCTTTACTGATGTTAATTGATCTAAATTTAGCTGCTTAGGCATCATTTTATACACAAGCCAGTACAGCAGAAATAACCAAAGCATGCATTTCCACATCCTGAACCTTACTAATGTGAGAGCTAATTTCTGGGTCAGACATTATCAGAACTTTTGTTTGCATGCTTCAAACAAGATAAGCAAGTCTATCAGCTGTGCATGAAAAGAGATCTGACAGATTAAGACACACGCCTGAAAGCAGGCTGCTGTTCCACCGTTCTGGATCACTGCAGCACAGCATCAGCTCTTATTACAAACCCATAAATCTTTACAAAGCCCAGAGGTGGGTGTCAAACAACTGTGACCTAAGAGCAGCTGTCCTGGGAAGGAAGTGTAAGCACATCAATTTCCAAATACCCAACTTAAGTTCAGTTTTCTACAAGGTTTTTATTGCATTCTTTGAGAAGTAATCACAATTGAATTTTTTTTTTCAGCTATAAAGACACAAGAAGCCATGTAACACTCAGTATTTACCTTGGGTTGGCATATGCTGCAATATATTTTACCCTCTTGGTAAATTTAATGTACTTTCCATTTTTGGTGTGCAGTGCAATGTGAGCAGTGCAATGATTTATTCTTACCATTAAAGACATAGCTGTAAGAAATTAACTTCTGTACTAAGTAGCAATAATCTTGTCTGCCCACAGACTGATCAATCAGTCCACGATTTATGAATGAATTCATGCTTGAAGCTCCCTATTTACCCACTGATTACAATTAAGTTAGTGTTACGCAATCAAAATCTGATCTATGACCGACTTTCATGTCAGACAGTGCCTGAAACAATCTGTAGTGTATGTCTGTAGGCTTGCATCCCACCCCTCACATGTACTGCTTCACTGAATTTTGAACAAAATCCCCAAAATACTAAAATCACATCAATATGGTGATAAAATTAACTGCACTACCCCCAGTTCAGCTTCACAGCATTACCAGAAACAACTTTAGAATTACCAACAGTTCTATGGTTGTATCGATTGCTCCATTAATGGGTAATTAAAAGTCAAGCTGAATTACATGGGAAGCTGAAGGAGATAAATCAAAGCATTAAAAAGCTAATGAAAATAAAGGTTATATATGCACACTACACTTTCAAGAAGCCATTTGTAAGCATCTGTAACATTATCCCTTATTAAATGCCTTTGAGCCTTTCTAAAAGCTGTACTCTTTTACTCTAAAAGTCATTCAGCAATGCTCCAGAAAAGCAGGATTTTGAGAATCACTTCTTATCGTGACCAAAACTGGCCTTATAGTGGAAAAGAGTCACACAAAAGCCTTCTTCCCTGAAGATGTAATAAAGAATGGTGCATAGATGTAAAGGAGTTGTCTGAAACACATAGAACAAAAACTCTAACACGAAAACAGCATTTCATCTATGGTTCAGCTACTTGAAAAAAAGCAACAGAAATGTTTGTTCTGCACATCTGGCATAGAACTTAAATACTTGTTAGCAATCAACTCTGGTTTCCCAATGCACTTGAAGTTTCAGCAGCTGGTATGCAGTAATTTTTACAGTTTACCTTACTGCTATATAGAAGGAACCCACAGAAACAGAAGAAAATTATGTTAGAACTCGATGTGACAATGTTTTGCATTACAGCTGCTTCCTACAGGGAAGAACTTGACTTGGTTTTATATACTTTCCAACAACTAGAGAACACATCAGACTGCTTTTTCCCCCCACACACTTTTTTTGTTTCTTATCGAACTTGGAAGATATTTTTCCAACAGTACATTGTAGGTATTCTGCAGACAGTATCAGATAGTCATGTATATGCACAATACATACAAGAGCCCACTCTCAGCATACTTTACAGTGCAGGTGTAAAAATTTACTCCATTTACTTCACATCACAATCAGTGATGTGAAGAATTTAGGGACACAGTTTAGTGGTGGACTTGGTAGTATTAGGTTAGTAGTTGGAAAGAACCTTTCCACCCTAAATGATTTTATGATTCTATGCAAACACCTGCTGGGGGGTTTTATTTCATAAAGAATGCACAACTTTTCCTTTTCTCTTCAGGAAGTTATTAAACCACTTTTGTAGTGTGAGATAAAACAATTCAGCATACTTCTAAAGAGCTAGTGTTATACTTTTAAGCTCCTAGCTGTAAAGGTTGCAAAGGCAACTTTCTGACAAAAGATTAAGCAGAGACTACTACAAGCAACAGAGTTCTAGATCCCTGTGCCAAGGCTCATAGTTTCCCTGAGCCACGGGAAAAACTAGCCAACACCTTCTCAGTTTTCATCTTAAACTTTATGAATATCAGCAATATGGAGAAGAACCATCTTGCTTCATGGTGCTACGATATGGGAAATATAAGATCAACAATTAAAATGAGCAATGGACCATTCAGTAGAAAGACAGCTTTTCCCCAGCTTCTCTTTTGAAATTAAAGGATGTCCGCCACAGCAGTCAGCTACCTACAGAGACCTGGTGAACAGTGAGAAGGAAAGAAATCCCTTTGAAGCAGAAGAGCTAAAAACGGTGTTTCGGGTCTACATTTAGCAACCACTATGTGCAAGTAAATTATCACTAAGATTCATAACAACAGACAAGACTCCTTTGAAATCTGGGCATCTTCCCATTCTCCCCATGACAAGAGACAGCTGAGTAAAGAAGACAGCACCCATAAATTCAGTGTAAATTGTATGATTCAGTCCTCTGTTGAAGAACTTTCACAAACACAGGCTTCTACTTTCAACAATTTTGGAGCTGAGAAAACAACAGAAACTCTCACATTTATCAACTCAAGTTACCAGAGAGAATACCAGGAGAGTCAATTTCAGTGCTTCCAGAGATGACCCCCATAACTTCTTGTACCATTATCAACTCAGTCAATCATCCAACCTTGTTCTCTTAATAATGAGTACTACCATCTTCCCTTTGTACAAGTAATCATTTGTTTAGTAAAATGTTTGGGGAGAAAAGAATAGTAAGTGAACCCTTCTGATTCCCTTTGTCTGACTCACTGAGATTCTTTGATCCCCCATGTAAGCAGAGCCAAATCTCATCATCTCTAGCTCCCTATTTTTCAGAAAAGTAACTGAATCATTTTGTACATGCACACAATACACACATCATGAAAAAAGCAGTTCCCAGTGGCTTCCATCACACGTTTGTTTCCTTGCTTTGGGGACTTTTTTTTGGTAGCAAATCAAGCTATGAAAGAGTTCTCAAATTTGAGTTTGACTCCTCCCAAACAGCCGAGCAGGCTGTAACTGTTTCCAATGCAGGCTGCACTCCAGAGCAAGGAATTCAAAATGTCAAAGCTCTAAACTAAAACCAGAGTCATCTTTAGGAATGGAAGCTCAAATCCAGGTTTTGCTTATATGAAAAACACATGCATATCCTCTTCCCCTAGCAAAGCTGGCCAAACAAACAGAGGATATATTGCACATCATCAAAAATTACACAAAAGACTATGTGACAGAACAGAGATTGCTACAAAACTTGCTAAATCAAATTAGACTATATTGTTAATGGAAGACTCACATTCAGGTGAGTGCTTTATCCAAAAATTTTGAAGTATTCATACAGGCTTTTATAAACTACCTATTCTGGAATTCTGGTTATACTGACTGATTTAAATACTATCACAATTAGAGTGAGGAAAAAGGAACCTCTAGGCACATAGTATTTGTCCAACTTATTAAGTCAATTAAAAATTGAAAAAAGAAATACAAAAAGCCCACAATATCAAACCACCACAAAAGATTAACTGATCTGACAAGACAAAGAAATTAACAAAAAAGGATTAAAGAAAATAGATCCTAAATTTATAAAATGGTAAACTTCATGTACATACAATTAAAATTCTGAAAGATACCTTAAATACTTTCTAAGTAGACATATTTACAGTTTTTAAAACAAATATTAAAAAAATCCCAAGAAATCTCCATGAGAGTCATCGCAAATACTTTTTAAACTACATTTCATACTAAATGCCTCAATGAACTTTAAGAAAAATGGCATTAGAAATTTACTTTTAACAACTTTACTTTGCAAGTTTTGATTTGGAATAATGAGGGACATGATAGGAAAATGGCACTGCCTACACCTTGTGGTAAGGAAAACCAAAATACTTTGGAAAACATAAATAGCCCTTTCCAATGCATGCTTACATGTATGCTTAATATTTGCAGTGTTCTATTTTCACTTTCAGTATGTAAAAAAATTCACATAACTAATATATGCTCAGATAAACCTAGTTAGGAGGATGCAGGCATACTGAAATATTAATATACAAGTTAGATGTTTTATTTAGATTCTGCAACTGAATAAGTTTATCAGGAAAGAAACCACCATTCTGTATTTTATTTCCTATTACAATGACAAAGCAAGTTATTTTAAGGGACAAAGGTATAATTAAAGTAAGGTGAACAAAGCCACCCTCGCCTTTGTTTACCAAGGTATAAAGGAAGTTTCTAAATGTAACTAAATTGTTTCTTTAGAATCCCACGTGAAACATTAACAACTCATTGTTTTGCCTTGTGTTTATTGACAAAAATGTTTTAAATCCTTTTTGTCCCCCTCAAATCACATAAAACAATAACTGAAAAGCAGACAGAAGCAGAGATAAAACTTATTAGAGTGTATGTCTGAAATGCAACCAAGGAATATATTTCAAGTAGAAAAGATGAAGGGAGGGCTAAAATTATGTATAAAAAACAGTTACTGAGGCAATGATCTTAAGAGAGTTTTGAGACTCAGTGGAAGTCAAATCAAGGATTAGCTGAGCTGAGTATCACAACTAAGATAATGTTACTTCACTCAACCGTTCAAAACACATGTAATAAGTTTAATTTGCCATGGATTAATGTAGGAATACTAATCCTTGCCTTTTTGAGACAAAGTTCCTTTGCTCTTTAAAAATATTTTAAAAATACTCAAAAAATGAGGAAAAAAATAAACATAAGTTCCATATTTTTAAAACAAACTAAAATTACTTTTCTATGGCTAGAAGACTCAGGAAAAAAAAAACCTAACCTAATTTTCAAAAGTTCAAAGACTCTGGAAATTCCTAGTCATTCTAGGAGATATTTTAAAAGATACCTTTCAAGAGATACAAATCAAAGTTTCATTAATCTCATGTATTTAATTATTTCTGTGATGGCAACTTTTCTTCAGCACAACTTGGTATTGTGCATAAAAGACCAAGTACACCACTGAATAAAACCCAGAAATACATGAACTACTCATGAGTAATGAGAAAGTACTGAGGGAAAAAAAAGGGTTCTCAAATCATTAATATAAAAGATGAGAAAAGTTCAGTGACACACCTACCAAATAACTACTCTTACATAGTAGGTTTTAGTTATACTTTCTAAGTAGACATATTTACAGTTTTTAAAACAAATATAAAAAAATCCCAAGATATCTCCATGATAGGCATCGCAAATACTTTTTAAACCATATTTCATACTAAAAATCTCAATGAACTTTAAGAAAATTGGTATAAGAAATTCACTTGTAACAACTTTATAAAACTCTTTATATAAACTCTTACATAGTAGGTTTATTTGTCTACATTGAACAAATCAAATTCTGAATTGTCTTGTAACAGGAATGAACTTTGTGATTACTTCCTACACAGCAACCAAACACTGCTGCACCTACTGTCAAATCCTGACACTACAACATGACTAGAACACAATCAAGTTCTAACCTAAAACCTTTGGATCTTCTTGTTCACATCCAGAATGCATTATTTTCATCAACCTGAGATCTGGATTTCCTAAGGAGAGAAAGAATTCTCTACAACCTTAACTTACACACAGGTGCAGAGCTCACTAAGTGAAGGTTTTTAGCAAACGTTATATGAAAAGCCAGATTACATGAAACTCACATGTACAACCTCAATTCCCTGTCTCAAATTGTATCAATACATTTAGAAAAGGATATAATAATTTCAATAAAAGCTCATGAGGCAAGCGGCAACAATTACATATCTCAAGAAACATACTGAATGCTGAAAGAAAAAAAAAATAAATGTGTGTTGGTAGAAACTGTTTAGCAAGATTGCTGAGACTAAGAACCACTGCATTAATTCTGTGGTGTTAAACCAGCTGTACAAGAAGCTGTTGATGGTTGGGCACTGACATTCCACACCTACAAAAAGGCACTGGTGAGATCTTCATTGATCTAAAGCTGATGCAGGGTCCTCATCTCTGCTCCTGCTATAGGAGGCATTCATACAACTTTGTCACATGGAAGTTTGGCAAACTATGCTGTCAAGTCATTCAGACATGCACACGAAATATTGAGGTCCCAGCTGCATTCTTCAGAGAATTTAAAAATCACTACTGTTATTTAGCCAGGATATTACAGCAAAAAAAAAAAAAAAAAATCACAGGGCAACGTGTTCTTGATGCTATTTTTGATCAATATGACTCACACAGACACTCACATGGAAATATGTGGAAGAAGAAGATTGGTCAAGATGGGTTCAACATATATTATTTATCCTAAACATAATAAGTGTTGACACAAATAGTATCAAAAATCAAAGGAACATTTAAATTGAGCAAAAGTAAGCACCTTCACATAAAAAAGCCAAATATGCTTACTCTCCTTGACTGTAACATTTAATGTTATTAAATATTGGGGATTTTTTTTTTTTTTGAAGTATTAACTTTGATACATCTTTCTACTACTACCTGAACAACATCTTTAAATAATAAAGGAAAAATAATCTGTTTAAAATCCTTGGCATGCATCATAAATGCCCATACTTATTGATCTAGAGTCATGGAACAAGGATGAAATGCCAAATAATCACCTACTATACCCTTGCATTTTTTGCAGGTTTTTTTATTTGTACATACCAGTGATTTGCCTAAATACGCTTCACTTATAAACTCTTACAGGGAGTATAGAATGTTGTTCATAAAATTACCCAAGATAAATGTATAAAACAAAATTTTAAAGATTAATTTTTATGCTAAGAAAAATACTAAGAAGTTAACTTTCACATTCATTGTTTTAGTATTTGCTGGTAAGTTTTGGGTTGGGTTGGGATTTTGGAGGGACTTTTTGGTGTTTGTATTGGGGGGTTTTGTTGCTGTTTCTCAGTCTTTAACATTAATTTTTAAACACCTTGAATCAGCTTTTCCAGCTATTGTGTAACTTATCTTCAGAAAGTAATCTTTTCTATACCACAACAACTTGTTGCAAAGAAGAGTAACTTGTGCAACACATTTATTTACCAAGGAGACTCTGTGATCCTGGGGAAGTCTCTTCCCTACAGCAAAAAGAAAACACATTGGTCAACAAGTGAGTTTCTCACTGAAACCACACCTTTCCTCACAAGCAATGCAAAACTTCCTGAACTACATGTTGTGCTAGAAAGCACCCCCTGCCTCTTCCATGGTATTCTTATTAGGCCTATCTTAACAGAATGAGAATCCGAGATAACGCTAATTAATCTAATATTCTAGAATAATTTGAAAGGGCACCGAAGTTGGCAATCTTTTCTTATAAAAGGCAGTACTTCAACAAGAAGTGAGTTGTAAAGTTCATACAAATACTGAAAATAAAAGCTACCTTTTAACTTAAAACTCAAAGATGAACACATTTAACTATTTCCCTCTTTTTGAATTGCTACTGTAGTTCACAAGGGGAGTATTGCACATTTTGAACAGAATGTTTATTTTATTAGTTCGAAAAAAGCGAACAGAAGACTTTTGTTATATACACAACTAAACCCCCTATAAAACATGCAGTTATAGTACGGTGTGTTACTTTCATAGGAAATCAATTTGTTTATGCATTTTCCATGTCAAAATGAAAGTATGCCACAACAAACTTTTCAGTCAGTATATGTCCACGCCCTTCAACTCTCCAATGTGGACTAAAATAAGTAGCATGCCCAAGCCACAAAAAACTGCCAAAGAATATTGGGTCTCTGCTTCAAAACTGAAGGAAAGCTAGGCTACCATGTTGCCAAGTCCACATCACCTGTTGCATTAACAGCACAAAATGAAACTGCAAGCAAACAGTTACAAGAAACTGTATCATCTTCATACTCAGAACACAGAAATTTCAAATACATTTTAACAGAAACCACTTAAGTAATGGTTCATAACTTCCAAAACAACTGATTATTTCAAAGTTACTTAGCAAATAATACTTCTGGGCATAGAAATTATCATTCAGTAGGTCTCTTTAAACTGGGAAAACGTGCACCCAGAAAGTGAAAGAACACACAATCACTCGGTGCTAGGCAAATTCCAAGTAGTCTGAAGGATCTTTGGGTTATAATAGAAACTTCAGATACATGCTGTTGCAAAATACAGTAGGAAGTCAAGATACGGTTTCTGGTTAGTGTCTTGCACAGAAGCTTGGGTTACAAACATCTGCAGCGTTCTAGTAAGTGGTTTTGAGTCAAACTTAAAAAAACACACTAGAATATTTTTCCTTTGACAAAGCATTTGTTCCAGTGTCAAACAGTCAACAATTTCTAGAGCACATCAATGCTATCCAATCCTTATAACTGTATCTACTTCAACTGGGGAAAAGTTAAAACTAGTACCTGTCTGAATTCTCACCCACTTCCACTAGAATAGCAACATTTTGCTCAAAACCACACCATCTACCCCCAAAATGCAGAACAAATGAGGGAGAGAACACTGAAATACCACTTTCTGTGAACCTATTTATGAAACTAAGGAGACTACTGAATTCCTTCAAACTTAGTTAGAGTAATGCACCATAGAATAAACTGTCTAAAACAAGACAGTCTTGTTAATATAATCTGTGTTTACACACACGCCATGCACTCACATCAGACTAAAAAAAAAAAAAATGAGTTATTCAAACAATACACGTAGCCTTCTAGGAAACAGAGACATCTTATCTCCAAATTTTTTCTTTGGCCCTTATTTGAACTTGACTTAATGGTTGCATCCAACCAAAATATATCCACATGGACTATAATTAGTAATCCAATCCAATTAAAGATATTGGGGTAGACTTATAGGCCCCTACCAAAGTAAAAAGGAATTTAAAAAACCAAAACCGAACAGTCCTAAAAACTTAAGTAGTACACTTAGTTTAAAACCCAAAACAAGCTTCCTTCTCTACCTCATGTACTCTCTTTCCATATTCCTGTAAACAAGCAGATCTTGCCTATAGAGCAGCTGAAAGAAACAGGACTTCATGCTTAAAATGTTACTTGTCATAAGTTAAGGTCTACTTATCTTCATGCTTCTTGTCTTGAGAAATAAAGCCTTCCATGTGCAAAATGCAGTGAACCATGTTTAGCAAAGTTTTAGCAAGATCTAAACAAATATTCGCAGAAGAGACTGCTCTATGTTTCTTCAGTATTGAAAAAAGTTGCCAGTGCAGGTATGAGGCATATCATAATTTTTGTAATAAAACTCTTACACAGAGACTGGGACAGGTTTTCATACAAATTATGAGATGATGTAGATATATACAAGGAGTCAGTCAACTAATAACTACATTAAAGGGAAAAAAACCTAGAATAAAGGTCAAGAAAGATTAAATTGTTTATCCTTTCCACCTGCAGGAAAATAAGATTTTTTTTTTTTTTTTTACTTTTAATAAAAGTATCATGGGAGAATGTGAAACAGTCCTGGCGATTTCACACCTCTTGGATTCCCATCCAGAAGTAAACTAAGAAGCGGTGCCCATACAAAGCAACTCCGCAGCCTATGAGCCCAGTAGCGCTCGTTACATCACGATCATTTGCATTTAAACTACAATATAAAGCGCCGCGATCTCGCTGCCGAGGGGCGCCGCGCTGACCCCCTGCC
>VXBB01018274.1:355779-427643 GCA_013399915.1 Illadopsis cleaveri | reverse complement strand
CAATGTGACATGAATTTAATGAACATATTAACAGCATATGCTAATGAAGAAAGTATTACAGTTCACATGAGAAGGAGAATAGGGCTGCATGTAATTTCAGGAAAAAATGGGAGCCTCTGACGTTACATGTTCCAATTACAGTCATGAAACAAAATAAATAAAACCCATTTATTGTGATCTATCTGGCACCATCAAGGGAAGCTTGATAAACTTTTATATGATCACTTGTAATCGTTGTTTCCACAGAAACCAAAGGGAAAACCTGCAGATAATCTCAATATAAACCTGTCCATTCCTAGGCAAAAAAGGATGTATCTCTTGCTTCGCTTAACATGTTCCTGTTAACTATTATCACTACCAGAGTGATAAGATCTGAGTTTAGAGAGATTTACATCCTGAAAACAAATAGTTAAATAGGAGCGAAGATTTTGCCTGCAGAATCAGTTCTCTCTGCCTCTACGGGTATCATCGCCTTCAGTTTAATTTCGTTCCTTTTTTCTCATGTCAACTAATAAGCTTGCTTCCATGTAAGAATGCATAAAGAAAAACAAAACAAAACAAAAAATCAAATAAAGACCATGAAACAACTTGAGGTGTAGAAGATCCATTAAAAAAAAGAAGAAGAATAAAAAAAGGACAATGGGTCAGATTACAATCTCTAGTATTAAACTGCCTATTACCATCTGCCTTGTTATTTGGAAAGCACACACAAATATCAGTGCAAACGAACTGACTGAAGAGCAATGAAATTTGCTCTACATAAAATGATGCTTAAAATCTATGTTATGCATTCTTTTTATAGTGAAGTTAAGGTGTTGCCTGAAAAAGTTGTGGCTTATTTTTCACTTATGTGTGTAGCTGTTAAATACCTGAAACACCTCTGTTAGTGAGTTTAAGTTCAGCTGCTACAAGGGGTGAACCTGTTCAGCTTGTGTTGAGCTCTGACTGTGGATTCTCTGTACTGCTGTGTGTGCACAGATACTTCAGGACTTTAACCACTACCATTTACATTGTAGTCCTCTCGTGACAACTGGATTTCTCAGAACAAGAAAGAACTCATGGTAAAGCTGTAGAATTCAGATAAGATGTGTAGGAAAAAATATAGGCAGGAGATGTTGGAATCCGCTGGATACTAGGAGGAAACAGAACTTGTGGTCAGTTGAATTTTACAGTTCATATCATTTCCCTTTCTGTGGCATTCACTTCTGAGTAACTTTATTGCTTTAATCTCTTGCTTTCCCTTGNAAACTTCAACCTGGACTCTAGATTTTGCATCTGCAGGCTGTTTTGCTACACATATCACCAGTTCCATGAAACTGCTTCAGCTCCACCCTCAGCGGATGGCTGGGCTGACTTTTGTTGCTGTCTGGCTCCTACACAAAATTGTCTGGATACAGAAAGTTCTCCTTTGCTCAGATGGTCTCAGTTCATCAGTGGTTACAAAAGTTAAGCCGTTATAAACTCATGTAGACATACACTCACTCATAGTATAATTATTAATAGTATACTCATACTATTATTATTAATTTAGACCTGCAGGTTGTAGACTAACTGTGAATACACAGTATTCAGGACAGCAATAAAGCAATCATTCTGTCCTCCTATATATGGCTGAGCAGTACTATAATTATGCTGAACACAATAGAGACTGGATAGAAGACTGTGTAAATATCAGTTGATTGCATTTACTTTACAGCGTGTTATTATTGCTTTATTATTTATCCTCTGAAGATTTTAAAAAAGTGTTTTCCTTCCCCTTCTTTCCCATACTCCCACTCACTGGAGGTCTACAAACAGTGTGAAAGGCACATGCCCTACCCCAGTGACCTTAACCTGCTTTGAAACCAGATACGACAGTAAGGATAACAAACAACGGGAGAGAAGGATGGGAAGAGGGCAGTAAGATTACACAGTTGCAGTTTAGCTATATGCTTAACTGGATGTATAGGCCTTCAGCTGAACTTGGAAATTTTTCCTCAGTGAGAAAATAGTTTCCATGGTGCACAGATTTATCTGAGGGAGGTCAATCTACTACAGAAGCAACCCGAAAAAATTAAAATGCCAGCCCTTCCGCCTGAGCTTTTTTTTCCCTCTTTCCCATCCTATTTTAATTTCATCAACAGAGATAAAATATGTCTTTGAATAAAATTCTGCAATTACTACCATACCACACAGAACCTTCTCTGTGTCCTGGTCTCACCTAATTGAAGTCAATGAGAAAATGCCAGTTGAAGCTAGTTAGGAGGATCAAGTCTGTAATGCATGAGTAAAATCGAGGAGCACAAATCTCCTTGGAGAGAAGAACAGAATTTTAAACAAATGTCTCCTCTTCAGAGGTTTTGTGACTAGGACCATTTTCCCTGTGTGGTCCTGAGAGGATCACAGCATCACGTCTGCCCAAAAAGTTGGAAAGAAATAACCACAGAGAAAGCTGGATGTTGATGAAGAGAAAGCCATCTACTGCCAGATTTAGTCCAGATCTTTGCCTTTATTTGGAACATTGCTCTGTCTTTGGCAAATTGATTAGTAGTGGTACAGAGCACCTTCCTCTTTTAGTGTGCTCCTTGGAGCACTTTTCTCTGCCCCTTGCTACGGTGCAGACGTCACAGTGTGATTTGCTGGATGGCTTCCTGACTGTATCAATCACTTTGTTTCTGGCTGACAGCTCTCCATCTTTTCAATCTGTAAGAGAATGGCTGAAGTACAAGGAAATAATTTCAGTGTCAACAAAAAAGTATTCCATTAGACTAGATTGTTGGCTACCCTCATTCCCAAACACCACACTTGATCCACTATGTGTCAGAATGTACCTGCACTTTTTGGAAACAAAGCTGTGACACAAAACCAAAGAATTAGCACAAAAGTTTAGAAAATGAAGACAGATTGGGGTTGCAATAACAAGGACCTCCACAGATCTGATAAGTATGTTCTTGTTAATAATGAAAAAGAATGAGGTAGTAAAATATTAATGGAGCATTCATTAATAGTCTTCAGAAATGAAGGACAGATTGCCTTGAAGACTTCACTTACTTTACACTATTTTGCCTGGTTTAACTGGATATAGGCCTGCTTTGTATTAGGCAAAGAAAACAAAAGATAATGTTGAATCTGTCCCTTCATACCTACTGAATACATGAATCTGGTATGAAATAAGAGGGATGGATGGCTACAGTAAGGTTTTTCTGCCAAAATTGTTAGCAATCTGTTACGCAAAACTTCATGGTAACAGAAATCTGATCAATTACTGACCTCTTTGTAACTTTATTTACCATGAGCTGAAGAAAAAAAAAATGTGCATAAGCAAAGAATGGCAAGTTGTGACTAAGTGCAAGAGACAAAAGTATTCATCCATCCTCTCCTAATGCCAAGATTTGAACAGGGTGCTCCTGAGCAGATGGTTTAACAGACTAAAGCATTAGTTTGCTGATCCTCCGTGCTTGCTAATTAATTCTTCAGTTTACTGGGATTTAAGATGATTGTTAAAAACAAAGCTTCTCTTAAGATAAACTTTAGGTAAATGTTACAAAATGGTGGTTAATATTCTAATTTCTGTAACAAGAATGTTGTGTATTTTCTAGAAAAGATGTTAATTATCTAAATGTCCTGAGTGCTATCCTTAACATTTCTGTCTCTGAAATTTTCTTCACATAAGAATTTGCTTTTGTTTTCCCACTTAATTAATCCTCTGACTTCCTGTTGACATTCTTGGGTCAAGATTATGTCCTTGACTTCTGTGAGAATGGCATACACACAATCATGGAAGAGTTTAATATTTTGTAGCAAAACTGTCCTCTCCCCCTGAATTGTTTTAAGCCCATTATCATGCAAAATGTAAAAACTGTAATATCTCCTTTCTTGTTTTTATAGTCATTGTTATTCTAACCAGTCAGGATTCCATGTAGTAATTTATTTCAGTTTAACATTAAAATGATGAATTCTCATTCAATTTATTAAAATGCAGTGTAGAGTAGCTTGCTTTGTATTAGATTTAGAGAGTGGGCAAATAATTAATTTATTTTAGATTTCATTTTTATAGCAGTTTTATAAACTGATGCCAATTTGATAACAGAGGAACTCCTCTCAATAGTAATTATGGAATTTATAACACAGAAATGGAAAAAATAATCAAGGAAAAATATTAGGATGAAATAATGTTTTACAAAGTAGGAAATAGGAAGAAAAAAATAGCACTGGTAAAAAAAAATCTCCACTTACTAAAGCTAAGGTACAAATTTTGGAGACACATTTGGTGCCTGCAAAGGGTAACTCATGCCAGTATTGATGGACTTCAAAATTTGTGAGTGGAGTCAGAGAAGGTCTCTCTAGACCGTTCATGATGGCTTAAAAGAAGCTCCTCTGCCATGGTCTTGCTCTGACACAGGAGATGCTGTGAAATTCTGCACCTGATTTTTGTGTCCTGTTCTGTTACCTGTGAGTTTGTATGTCTTTTGTGATATCTTCCTTCAGGTAGGAGTTTGGATTTACTGGTGAGAATTCAGATATTTATGTTATCTCTGTAACTCTTCCTTCTGTCAGAAACATTATTGGTTGTTTGTTATGTTAAAAACTCCTGGCAATTCTCCTTTCAGAACAGCAGATAAGAATTCTTATTACTATTGTAAGGAATTCATAGCTTGCCTCGTTCTATAATCTATCTATCCATCTTGTAAACCAAGAAAAAGCTATTATTATAGATGATTCAAGGCTGAACTTTTTAGTAAGCTGTCAGTATGCCGTCTTCATAAAATAAGTTTTCAGCTCTTTTCAAAAAGTACATTTTTATCCAGAATAACTGCAAGGAATTTTGAAATAGTTTTAATATAGCCTTAACAGGAAATCTACACTGAGGCTGCTGAGAATACAACGTATTTGTTTACATGACATATGAATTGAAATGAAAGTAACACAATAAGCTGCTCAGGGTGAATTAATGCTAGTAAAATTGCATTTTTAATTTCAACAATTTTAGATAGGTGGTTTATTACCACATCAGCCAAACAAGTACCAGACTACCATGTCCAGACAAAACTCAGTATTCAAAAACTGCTAAGAAAATTTAAAAGAATTTAAAAATTAATGGCATGTTGTTGAAACCTTACTTTGTATTAAAAGATCATCTTGAAAGAGTCTGATCTCTTTAAGAAAGAATGAATTAATATTTTTACCCTGTAATGTGGTAATTCAACATGTAAAGGTAAATGCCTTTTGGAAGATCTGATGAATGAAAACAAAGCTGACAAACTAAAAATGTAAGTATAGCTTTGGCAGTAAGGAATATTATTAAATTCTGTGATAATATTAAATTGGAATAATTTAAGCAACGAGTGCTAGATTCTCTGCTACTTTAGATCACAATTAAATATTCTTGTTCAGCTCACCTGCTAAAGAAATTAGGAAAATGCTGAGGTCTGCATTGACTTGGTAGTCCAGATTGATGATCACAGTAAGATTTTCTGGTCATAAAACCCAAGCTTGTGAACAGTTTCGGGTTTTGCCTTTGAACCCCAGTATCATGATCTGTAGATAAATGTTGGCTGTTAAGCATAGACAAGTACATATAAAAAAATAAGGTGTCCCATGAGTAGTGGAAATGAGGAAGAGGAATTCTTTATAGATTAATTCTGTCCTATTTCCCACATCATTACACTTCTTGACACCAGCTGCCTTGCAGATCCCTAAAACCTCACCTCTTCAAGACTATATCAAGTCCTCTTTATTTGCCCAAGACCGCAGTGATTCCTCCAGTTAATATTTTAGACTTTGCCTTATGGAAAATCCTAACAAGAGAGCTCTTTCACTCTGTGATGAGTTTTAATGAGAATTTTATTAATTTACTCTCTCTGAGATCTTCATCTCTCCTTGAAACTTTTTTGGAAGAGGGTGTATGGACAAAAAGTTAGTGGAAGAGAAAGGACAGGCAGAAAGGGAGATGAGCACAATGAAAATGAAGGAATTCACTTAGTTACCATGCTGGAAATAATCAGAAGAATTGTCCTTATGTATCTACTTGACTTATCATAAATTTTAATGAAAAATTTGAGAGGCTGAGACTGCTTCAATATATATCAAGTCCAGAAAAGACCCTATGCTTCTACCCTTTGCTTTACGCTAGTAGAAGACAGTACCCAAGGAGTAAGTGTCATTTTACTCACAAAAAAATCCAGTCTTCTCCAAGTTGTACAAGACAGGTCGCTTTACTGCACATAGAAATGCTACACAACAGTTTGGGAAGGAGGGGGGGAGAGAAGAACAGAAGAAGATTATATTTAGAACTCTGAGAATATTTAGGGAGTCGAATCTGATTGCCAACCTTGTAACTTGATCTACAAATCTGAAATGCACATATGGTTGATATTTTTCTATTACATAGCATTTATTTCTGGAAGTCTTTTCACTTTTGTCCCTTTTTGATCTGTAAAAAAACCAAAATATTTTTGGCATGGCCTTAAGCTGAAATTTCAAATGAACATGAAACATTTAATTCCTTTTACTAGCCAATATGGATGGCTATCAGTAGGCACTCCAAATATAATACCTCCTTATGAATCATTGGTAGGGGATTGTAATTATAGTAAAATCTTTTTACTTTTTGACACACAGAAAAGAAAGATAATGTGAGTTGAGAAAGCACTCTGAACCATGTATTTCATTGGGGTTATCTATTTGCCAGTGACTTTTTAATCATAGTTAATTATAAATGATTCATCAGAATGCTTGAAATGCTACAGAAATGTTTAAATAACTCATGGTTTTTACTGTATAGTATGGCTTTAGAATATTATGCTTGCCTTAAATCAGAAAAATAATGACGCTTAGCACTATCTTCATATAATTGTTGTCTTTTGTGTTGTTTTCAGTTTACTTTTTCCTCACTACCCTTTATTTGTGCAAATCAATTCTAGGCAAGTGAGTCTGCCACTCCACCAACTTCCTATTTCCTATTTTCCAGTTGTTACAAAGTCAGAAAGCTTTCCAAATTCTACAAAAGTCCTGGGCTTAGTTTTGCTAAGGATACAGGTGAAAATTCATATAGTTGTTTTCGCTGTTCCTGTCCTTGCAAGTTTATTTTTTTTCAAAAGGGTTGTAACAAAGTATTACTATAAAAAGTCTTGAACCTGGGTGTAGGGTTACAGATACTCATGGGAATAAGATGAAGATGGATTTCAAATCTCTGCTTTTGATTCAACTTCTAACTGCACATTTAGAAGTCTAAGTTGTGATATTAGTTAGAAGGTGAATTCCCTGAGGTTTTCTGTATTGTTAATGGCATCTTGCCTTGAATCACCTTCTAGGAGAACCTGCCTGTCTTCATTCACTTTGTGGTACTCTCAGCAGATTTGCTTTTTAATTCGAAAATGAAGTTTGGGTGTCCAAATTTACTCAAGGTGAATATCATCTTACTTGTACTTGTCAATTCCACTGAAATTTCTTTAATTTTTATGGAGTAATTTGATCTTTCTGCTGATATAGAAGAAAAGAATGTTTTAATACTGTGCTAATTACCATCTTGATTTGTTTCTTAGATTACATCAAACCAAAAGAAATGTCCTTTGTTTCTTTTAGGGTGGAGAAAAGAAGTAGATTTTTAGAGAAGTACCCTATCCTGACAATAAACCACTGTCACTCTTGGTTAGAAAAAATGATCCTCTATTCTTTATTATTTAGAAAAAAAATCCTCTATTCTTAATCCCTTTCAGTTTTTCCCACTGTGTGTGAGATGCTTCACAAATGCTTGATAAATGTGCTCCAAAGAAATTAAAATCTTGCAGCAATTGAATGGAAATAAGTCAGAAAACTGGAGAGAATGGCAAAATATGTTTGCACAGGTCCATAAGAAAATGCAGGTTTTCATAAGACTTGAACTATATGGATCTTTAGATGAGGTTGTGCAAACTGTAAAGTTGGTATTTCCAGCTCAGAAACAGAATGGGACAGATAATTAGTGAATTCAATACTGAAGTGTTTGTTGTTGTTTTTTTTTTCCCTTGGAGAGGATGCAGACACATTTATTTGTGTTTCTCCCTGCTGCCTAACTAAATATTTTCACAATATTTGTAGAAACAATACTTTTGAGATTTCTACATCCTTGTAATATTTGACAGGAATTGGATAATGGATTCAAAAGCTATTAGGAAGGACTGGAAGGTGAAGATATACTGACAGCATAAGACAACTTTATACTCTGATGAAACCTGGCTAAAATCTGAGAAATTTTGTTGCCCTCAACTTTAGAAGGCAGTGGAGCAGCAGAGCTCTTTAGAGTGCCACTCAATACTTGTAAATAACAGTGTCTTCTCTGCATCTTGCTTCTCACAATAAATTAAATGTAAACATAAGTTTCTGTAGCTTCAGCGCAGGGGACCACACAGAACATCTGGTAACATTATTTTTAATTTCTTAGAAGTGGAGCAGCACAAGCTTTATGAGTAACATTCAAAATCTTTTTATCTTCTAATAGAATTCCATTTTATTTTGTAAACAAGAAAACATGTCATAACCTAAGAGATTTCTTCAGGAAACAACAAAACAAGTAGATCCAGGTATAGCTGTTGCTGCTGGCACTAAAAAGGTACAAACACCTGAGCTTTGTCCTATTGATCTCAAATAATATTGACTTAAATCTTTACCCTGCTACCCAGGAGACTGAATTGTATCATCTCAGCATAATCTGTGCACAGTATTTCTCAACCCTCAAACACAAAGTCCAAGTCTTAAATTAAAAGTCCATCAGCAGGGATAGGAGATTCATTGACATATCAAATGAATAAATCTTCTGTAGGATTTCAACACTTCTGTGGTGATTTGGCAATTTTTTTATTACTTATTTCCCTTTCACAGTTAAGTGGTTGATGAACTTGCTGATTGCCAGTCTCCCTTTTCTAAATTTTCCTAAAATACTGGGAAAGTAGTCCCTGGCTGAGAGGGACCAATCTTTGGTGGATTCATTTCCTCTCCATTATGTATGTTCCCGAAGCTACAGACATCCCCAGAGAGGGATGCTAGGGTTTTATTTTCTTCACATTTTTGAAGCTCAGAGTGCTTTTTGAACCTCTATACATTTGCAAAACTATGTTTTATTTGTGCTACCGATTCATAAAGATCTTTGTAAAGATCACCAACATACACTTAGAGAGAGTGATCCAAGAACTACTCACAAGGGCAGTAAAATTCTTTGGAACTGCTAAAATCAACAAGAAGAATATTCTTCAGGTTCAGTTTCAAGATCCTGTGCTGGCTTTAGGCATGCCTGCAAGTAGTCTTTATTAGTATTTTAATTTCAATTCTATATTTAGAAAGTCTTTCTTTAAATAGATGGTATAAGTTTGTTTCACTGCATTTCAAAAATCTTGTAATTCTTGCTTTCTGTGTTTCCAATTATAATGAATCTTCTTTTAATTGCACTTTGGCCTGATTATGCTTACTCTCATAATGAACTCTTGTGTCTTCCAGTCCAGAAATGTCCTTCTACTTTGTTAACTGCTCTTCTTGATGAAGCACCTACAGAATTTCTTGTTGGCTAAATTAATTCCTCCTTTATACAGTCTTTTGAATCAGGTGTCCAAAACAGTAATTAAATGAGAAAGACCTGGAGAAATAATTTTTGTAATTTTTTTTCTCCTGTAAGACAATTCCTTTTGTGACAACTCCATCACCAGTTTGGGAGTTTTGTGTTTGCTTGTTTGTTTGATGTATTTTCCCTAAACTATAATTCCAGTAGAAGTATCTTCATAATATTTTTTTATTTAAAATATTTCCCAACATTTTAATGCTGACATACTGCATTGTCTTCAGTAATCTTAATTTTCACTGGTTCAAAAACAATTCTTAATCAGTACATATGTGATCTTAATATAATTTAGAAAACACAGTAAAAATTGAAGAAGATAGTCTAAATAAATTGCCTCTCAGGGTTTATGGTAGGAAGACTTTACTAATAAATTCTCTCTGAAATTTGAGGCAGTGGAGCAGTATAGTACAAGTTTAATTTATACCATGTTGTCCATTTTAATTAGGTTAGTGGACAAGAAAATTCAAATTAAAGGTAGGTTAAAAATAATGCCATTTATTTATCCATGAAAAAGACATCAATGGAGCAGCAGAGTAAGCTTTTCTGAGCAACACAGACATTTTTCTTCTGAGCTGTGATACAGAGAGTGGCATAGAATTGCAGACAGATAGCTCAGTCAAGGTTAACTTTCAGTTCTTAGACTCTTCATTAAGACTGCAAGATTGCAAGCTGGTTACATGTTTAGATGCATATTTCCACAACAAGACCACCATAATTTACAGAAAAGATTCATTATATGTTGAGTAACTTGGACTTTTTTTCAAAGTTTGAACTAGTTTTTCACATTATCAGTTTGGCAGCTCGGAACTGTTTTACAGAAATATATGAGTAATCTCTGATATCCTGAACCTATGTCATACAACAGCTTCAAACAATAAATACAAAAAGAAAATAGTTTACCACACCATTCTTTCATATAAATAGCTGGTACTACAGGGGAATGGAACATAAGTGCAGTGCCTCTCTTTTCAGAACAAATGCTCATGACATTTCTTCTGTTACAGCTTTTCTGAGTAAAAAAGGCCACTACCAAGATAAAAAATATTGAAGCATATTTGTAAAGAAAGAACAACAATATTTATTAATAATGAGCATACTGATAACTCAGAGCTCAGCAAGAAGTTTACATTATTCAGCTTGCCTGGCAAATCTCAGCAATTTTGTTTTCCAGGAATTCAACATTCATGAAAAATACTTCCCAAGTATTTTAAATGATGAGGATGATATTTTACATTTCCAAGGTTGCCTAACCCCAATTTGCTTGCTTTCTCATTTGTACTCTGTAGCATCTAAATGTGATCTAAATACAAGCATGTATTTAAACCTAAGTTCTCTTTTTCAAGACTGATTCTATTAGTCTTGAATTTATAAATAAATTTAAATAAATGTCTTTCACACCCACAGTTAATTGAAGATGTTGATTTAAAATATTAATACTTCTCATTAGTAACAAAATGTTCCAAAGTCCAGTCCCATGTTTCAGGACCTTGGAGAGCGCCTGTGGTTCCACCACGTGCTCGCAAGGACACGCACCAAAGAAAACCCAAGCCTAAGACAAGAGGCAACTGCAAAGTGGCTGTGCTTTAATGAGATTGGTAATAATGCCTGGAGTCTTGAAACACTACAAGATCCATCTTATGAAAGAAAAGCTGTTAAATGACATTGAGACTATCATACATGAAATCATGTTCTGCATGTTTTGGACAGTATGCTGGCTCCATCTGTTTGGTCAGTTGAAAGAAATCCAAAATAATTTTATCCTAGTACGAATTTATTGATATTTCTCAGTTTGGTTTGGTTTTGGCTGTGGTTTGGTCCAATTGCAAAAGTAATATGGATCAAACCTTATTTTGATAAAATCACCACATAGACTTCAGAGGAATGTTGTTTTAATAAAGAAAACAGATTCAGCAGAAATGAAGCAATAGCTTTGCCTATTGAGGCAGATCTGGACTAATTTGGCCTTCATTTCAAAAATGGCCAAGAAGACATCTGTATTTATATATGCACGTTATATTACATCCATAGCAGTCTGTCTTTTCATTCTCATGCAACAACCACTTTTCTAAATGAACAACAGGAGAATTTTCAGAAAACATTAGCTGTAGTCTAGACTTCTCTGTTTGTTTCTACTATTGAAAAGGTTGCTTCAGACTGAAAATAGGCTGACGGGGGAAATAGCAGCATTCATTCTGTGGCAGAAAGGTAAAGCAGCTTGATTTGATAGTAAGCTGAATGAAGGATGTCTCTGCTTATAGTCAAGGTATCTAGCACTCTAGTACCATTCAAGATCCATAATATTTCTAAAATAGATATGGAACCTGTAGAAGATCTCTGTTTTTCTAGAGTGGCAGCATACCAGGGACACCTAAAATGTCATCAGTACGGGTGGTACCTGAACACCATCCTTTAATGTTCATGGCAAATAGATGCTCTCCTGCAGAAATAAAAGGGGGAGCTGGGTAAGCAATCACAATCAGCATTAATAAGCAATTGTACACAATCAGGAATTGGTGTTACTCTGAAGATGTGGTATTCAGAACTCTTTCATGGCTTGTGAACATTGTACTTTGTAATAAGCCAGAGTGTTTATTTAAATAATTGCAGCTATAGCAGATAAATCATACATGAACCACATCTCAGAATGAGTTCCTATTTTTTCTCTTGATTTCTGTTGCCTTAGAAGACTCCAATCCCCAAACACCTTTTCTTTTTGTTTATTTGTTCGTTGGTTGAGGTTTTTTTGCTTTTTGTGTTCTCTATTGAGGTAAAAGTAATTTAACTATAATGCCTTTACTGATGACACATTTACACAAGGATCCCTAGGTTTTTGTTTTTCCTGAGATCATGGGAAATGTTGTCCAGGCTTGGTCCAATACCTGGATGACAAACTCATGGTCATGGGCAGGCCAGAATCAGAGATCAATCCAGGTTCAATCCAGCTCTATCAGAAAGCTTGAGACCCAAGCTGAACAAAGGCCATGAAGCAAAGATCAGTAAGTCACAACAGGGAAACTGTAGGTCATGTGATACAATAGTCAGAGAGAAACCAATATCAGTGTCCAAAGCAGGTTGTAAGTAATAAAGCTGATGATCTGAAACACAGCTCTGGATACTCTCTGACTTAGGGGGAACTTGCACAGAATAGAGCCTGTAAACAACATTTGCACCTCCCACATGAAATGGGTGACAAAATTTTCAGGTGTTTTTCTTGGGTGTTAGGACATGTACTCCAAGAACACAAGAACATCCAAAGGATAGAGAAAGTGGGCTGTAAGACTTTCAGACTGAAAATGATCTTTTTTAGGGATCTTTTTTCTGTTCAATTAATGGTTGCAGTAACAAGCCAAGCAAAATCCTAAAGCAGACAACTGCTATCTATGAGACAGTGTTTGTGTCTGTAAACGCAGTAGCCAATAGCTGCCTGCTGGAAGGATGAATCAGTCCCAGGTGCTCAGGGGATGATTCATCATCAGTTGGCCAATGACTCACTACAACTTTCTGCACTGGTTTGAGTCCAGCCTTTAAACATGTATATGTAGATGTTTGACATCATACACTGACACTATGTGTAAGAAAATTTTCTGAAGGATGATAAATGTAATCAAATTTAAAGATTCTCAGGCTATTTCCCTCAACTTTAATCCAGAGATGGATGATTCAGAAAGACATGGAACTGCAGAACTATGGTGAAAGAACTATTACAAATGAGAAAGAAAAAGATAGATAAAATTGTGCTTGCTTTCAACCAAAAAGGGGATTTTCACAACAACTTCCACCTTTAATTAAAATTACATAAGGCTCAACTTAAAATAGTAAGCTGATGAAAGAATGTATTTGTAAAAGCACTGTTGCTATTCTTCACAAAGCACAAAACTCAACTCAGTTACAGCCCATGGAAAAGAAATAAAAGTATATTTGTTGGAGTCCAAAATTCATCCAACATAGAAGCTCTGAGGGCCTTTTGGTTCTCTGAAACTACACTTGGAATTGGTTATTGTGTGATGATTTTTCAATTAAAGATGTACTGGAAAAAACAGGAAAATATATCTAAAAAACTGCTGTGTCTATACGTTAATTATTAATACTCTGCCTCATTATTTATTGGTTAATCTATCTGTATCTATCTCATTGTCTATCTGTTAATTATTGTTATTCTGCCCAAAGTACTGAGATGGGTCTCTCAGTCAATACCCACTGGTATTAAATATTACCCCTCCCATTTCCCTGTAACCCAAGGGAACACAGTCAAAAGTAAGTACAGATTTTGTTTCATGTTTCTTTTCGTGTTTAGATGTCAGTCTTTCTTTCACAGGCAGTGTAATATGTCTTGATTTCTTCTGTGGCCTTCCTATTATGCATTTCTTTTCTTTACCTTTTATGTTAATTCAATGTGCATTAGTTATTTGTACACATTTTCTTTTACTGTATATACTTCTCTGGAACAAAAAAACCCCTCCCATTTATTAATATGAGCAGCTTCACAACTAATATGTACTTTATACATTTGTATGGTTTTAAAAACACCCTTAAAATCTTAATACAAAAGTGAACCAGGGTATAAAGCAGTGTGTGAAATTATTTGTGTGTAGGTACATCGAATATGCTGATACATTTGAGTTATCAGGGAATAGAACAGGGCAGCTGAAATCTTCATGAAGTCCCACACCTACAGTTGTTGAAAAAAAAATAAGGTATGTTTTATGATAATCCTAGCATGGAATTATAGCAGAAAGCTGAGGGGGAACTAACACATTCAGCTTCAGTTAACACAAAACCAGGTTGAGGGAGAAACCCAGCATGCCTTTAAAACTAATCTGGAAAAGGAAGTCTTTTATTCCCTACAACTTGCCTTTGGACTGGCATCCTTTAATGTAGCTGAATTTCAGTATAAACTGAAAGTGAACATTTGTGAATTTCAAATGGATCTCATAACTCATATGTATCTGTTTGAAGTTTGTTTAAACTCACTGGTGTGAATATGAGGCTGGTGAAAACGCCCATATTCACTGCTTTTTCCATGTCTGAAGACTCACAGTTCTTAGCATTACTCAACTAAAGCTCAGCCTGTCCAATTCACTTGTGCACAGATGTGTATTAAGAGCACCACCTTTCATTCACAGATGTTACCCAGAGAACGTTTATCTGCCAGTAGAGGCACAGCCCTCCAGAGGATTACTGCTGGTGTTCCCTTCACCCCTGAGCTGGAGACAGTCTCCTGGCCCAGCACTGCACTGATCCAGAGAGACCCAGAGTGACAAGCCAACTCTCTTCTGTCTTCACCCTACCTGACCCAGCGTTCAGGGCTTGCATGGCAGCCACTGGCCCCAGCCTGAATTTGGTCATTGTCTCTGGACTTGCTACAACCTTGCTGAACAGCAAAAGCAGATTGGTGAGGGGTGCAGGGCATCTCTCCTGATGACCAGCTTTGTGCCTCAGCCATTCACCCTCCTCATCCTCCTCATCCTCCTCCCTCTGCCCTAAATGACCCTCCTGCTGTTACACCCCACCCTCTGAATCGTGTCCACCCTTTCTTATCCAGACACATGTAACTCATTATCCTTAAGAAAATAATTTGGATTACTCCAATTTATCTAATATCCAGACAATTTGCCTCTCAAATATTCCATTCTTCAGGGGAGAATATCCCATTCTATTATGGATATTCAAGCCCTAATTGTTCAAAGCAACAACAGTAACACATCTATAGGGTTTTCCACAGCTTCCATCAAAGAGAGGAGTGTGCTTGGTTTGCTTGGTCGTCCTGGCATATCTTTAGGAGTCAGTCATGGCATGACATGATCTAGAAATCCCCTAGATGATTTTTTCTGCTTTTTTTTTTTCTTTTTCCTGCAGGAGTTATCAGGTCAGAGATCCTGACAATTTTTCCCCTGCTATAATGACTTATTCAATATTTTGTTTCCAGTGAGACTCTTGAGCCAAGCTCAGGGGATATGTAAACAGGCCTGAAGCAGCCCACCTAGACATACATACTTCATATTGCTTAGAAATTCCTCCACATTACATCTAGAAGTTCTACAGCCTTGGGCAAAGTAGGAACTTTGACACCATCCTTGCTGGTACATGAAATACTTCTTCAAAATAACCATGCCAAGCTGTAAACAACTGTCATAAAAGCATCCTTGGATAAACAAATGTAAAATACCTCTAAATATTGATACACTGAAGTTCTCATAATCTGTTACTTGTTCACTCTGGTATTAACCCTTCCTCAGATGGAAAATTTGAGAAATCTTATCAAATATTGTAAAAGTCATGCAATGACAAACAAAAATGCCTTCCAGCAGGTAAAAACTGAGATGCAAGTTAAGCCTACGTGCTGTGTGAACAAAGTTGGTACCCACACTCTCTTTCATTTGTCAGCTATGCTTTCCCTCAAGATGCAAAAGAAATGTTTACATCTCATCAGTTTGCCATCTAGGAGGAGATCTGCTCAAGACACCTGATCTAAATCCTATTCTGGGACTGCTGCAGTGCAGCCTGAGCAGCAACAATAAACATTATTAAACAAAATGCATTATTGTTGGCCAATCACAGCTTTCAGAAATGTGAAGGAATGTTAATTTGGACTAAACCTGGTCAGTTCCTGTGGATTTCAGGGGCTACCTTGCAGCGCTGCAAAATGCACAGATGCTCAAATACACATCTAAACATTTTTAGCAATTTTGTCCTTAATGAATAGTCCCACTTGGAAATAAAGTAATTGCACACCTTTTAAATAAGAAAGGCTTTCATTATACTTTGATGGTGTGTATTTTAAACACTGATTTGTTTTTTCTCACTTCTTTTGGGTTTCTCATTGGCTTTTTAATCTGTATGGGAATTTGACTATTTCCATGTTTTTCACTGTCTTAACTACTTAATGCTCTTATACTGTTCCTTTTCACTATAACTGAAGAAACAGAAAAAATAACTATACAAACAGAAAAATAACTTTAAAAATACTACAGTTAGATAGAGGAAAAAATACTAATGAAGAAATAAAAGTTATAAAAGAAAGCTTATTTTGGGAAATTGATTTTAAATATCCAAAGAATGAACTTATAAAAATTATTTAGTAGGCCACTGCAATTTTTTCCCATTTTATAGTGATCTTGTTTCCATTAGAAGTTAAAAAAATAGACTGCCTACTATCTAACTATAAAAAATCAACATGGCACTTGGGGATCAGGCATGAGCTCCTTCTCACTCCACACAGGGTTTGAAATGTAAAATTCAGGCTCTAAGAAATATCTGTACAACTACAGTCTTCACAAGTCTGAGCCAAATCACACAAAGTGCATGAGAAGAAGGTATTTCAGCAGGGCTGAGATCAAACCACAAAAAGAATTCTGAAGATCTGGTACATACATGATCCATCAAAACTGAGGAAACTGATCTATTGATGAGACATCATGTTGCTGTAATTCAAACATAAGCAAACAACACTAAAGTCATTGTATTTTAAGGAAACAAGTGTGTGAGACTAAGAACTGCTGAGCAAAAAGCTACTATTTTGCATCATTGATTTCCATTGTACTTTTATACTAAGAAACAATTTTTTTCAGGCCCTCCTCATTTGCTTAAAATTTCTTGAGGATTGCTGATTTTTATACTGACTTTAAAATGTGCTCTTTTTCTTTATAGGAAACTTCTGAGCTCACAGATTTTTTAAGAATTGAAAAAAGGGGAGGGAGAAAGTTGTCCTAATACAGGTTAACTTGCAAGATTTTCATCTGGAAGCCAAACTATTTAGTAATTCAGCTGATTGCATCCTTGTCAGCAGAAAGGCCCACCTCACCATTCAGGATGACACTTTTCAAGGTGATGCTAATGGGAGTGACTTCCAGCCCAGTCTCAGAGGGAACTCCTGCCACAGCCCTGTGCACAGAGCTCAGGTGATTCTTAATCTGTGTCCATGGCAGGAGTCTGATGCCAAGACACCCCTATTAAAAATTCACGAGTGCTATAAAAGAATCTGCACTGAATATGTTTATATTTACAGACTCATACAAACCCCCTCCTTTTAATATCTCAGAGATTTTCTTTTCCATTCACTTCTCATTCTTATTTATTTCCCATTCACATTCTTTTTTTCCTCATTTCCTTAGTCTAAAATGTTTTCTTTGTTTCTTCCTTTATAAGTTCAGTACTTACTACCTTTATGAAATACAGCCCTTAGGATCTTTTTTACCCATGCTGGTAGTTATGGAAGCACTGCTGGACAAATGCTAGCAAGGTCACTGCAATTCCTCTATGCCCTACTTACTCTAGCTACAACAAGAGGATGAAGTTTAATCCATTCTTATTAAATACTTTTGGACCTATGAATAAAAAAGTGCCATGTATGTCCCAAGTAGTAACAACTTGCAACCTTTTTAATTGCAATTTCTGTTATTTAATATTTGAAGTCAGCCTGCTTTCCATCCCTGTCAGTACTGATTTACAGCTCATGTTCATTTGTGCTGGTTTATTCTCTAGGACAACAGTGTCTGTCCTCTTACCTTTGGAACTGCAATGTCTCTTCTGGTCTTGTTTGGATTATATAACACCTACTTCTAATAATTTGTGGGTTTTATGAAGGAAATGGATCCATGTGAAAAGTTCCATTATCCTAGGTAGGGCTTTTTGATTTCTTTTGCACTGTGTGGATGCAAATATCCACACGTGTTTTTACCTGCAGATGTTAGCCTTAATCTGGCTGCAATTATTTTTTGATACTGGTCCTGATATCTTGATTTTATGGCCAAGTTCTGTAATTCTTCACAGACTATATTCATAATCCATTCTGTGCCACTACACTGGGGAGATGGGGGTTTGCTTGCCACTTTAATAATGATTTTCTAATTTTGCTGACAGATACCTTGTTAGTCTCAGGGTTGAGGGTTTGTTTCACATTATATCAGCCAAGAGATGCTTGACACCAGACATCGACATAGCATTGTGAGAGATGTACAAGCAGCAAATCAGCTCTGATAAAACTTACATTATCCATTTCAAATTCTGTAAAACATATATTACTAGGGTTTTTTTCTTATTTTCTTTTTTGTGTTGGAGCAAACCTAATTTAACTGTTTAAGGAGTAACTGAGATTACAGGGAATTAAAGTCAGAGAAATTGAGCCATATTCTCCAAGGCATTTGCAAAAAATTGTTCCACTGACTCTTTTTTATTCTATATGTTCCTAACAAAAAATGTATATTGTTTCATGTGTTTTGTAGTACAAATTGTCATGGAAGAGGGAGTGTCTACAAGAGTAAGCCACCTAAACAGACCTTTGAGGGTCTGGGTCTTTGCTCTGTACCCTCTTCATTAAATCTTTTATTGCTCTGCTGAAAAGTTCAAGAGTTTACTGGGACTGAGGTAATCATTTTTGGCTGGGAATCTTTTGTGAAGGCCATTGCTCATCATGTTAGCAAGAAGGCTAACATTTCTGGTCTTCAGCTGTTAATGGTAGTGTATTTGGAGTAATTCTAACTTCAGGTATCAACTATGTTTCTCCTGTTCTTTCAATCCAACAATTTATAATAATGTACTGAACTTAGGAACATAAGACACTACAGATCATCAGATCTTATGGAGGTGAAAAATCAAGAATACTGTCTATTCCAAAAAACGATATCTCTAAAGTAATTTTTATGAGACTAGGGAGTGAGCAGTAGATTTTAATTAATTTTTTCAAGATTTTCTCATGGTTTTAAAAATAATTAGTTCCTTGTCTCAGGTTACTTGTTAACACATTTATAAAACTATTGTTGTTTTTACTTCCACTTTCTCATCAAAAGACAAAAGAAATTGGTGCTCCTTTGCTTTCTGGTACAAGCTTTCAAACTTGTGCATAACTGGTCATAATTTTGACAAGCTCCAAAACAACTTCCTCACAAGTAGCTTGAAACTATAAGCCTCACTCTTCAATTTGTTGTTTACTAACTTGAGGGGCTCAGCAAAGTGAAATAGTTTACATTTAGGCCAAGAAAATGCAACATGTTTATACCTCTGGTGACAGCTCATGGATGCCATTTTAATATGCTCAAACAAAGTTTTGGGAAGAAAGAAGTATGTAGGATCTGTTAACACGTAAAAACTTATGCAATGCCATGAGACTGCCATGAGCTCACTGAGCAAAGTTCAGGCTTTACAATGTTTTTTAGTGCAATCCTGCTCATTTCTGCTTGTTTTACACATAAGCAAATGGCTTGCCAAGTTATTTTGGGTATCATTTGTGTTTTTCTGTTGCAGATTGTGCAGAAGTGAAAGAAAATTATGAATTACTTTGTGTATGCTGGCTGCAGATTACTGGTGCTCACAAAGAGAGGATTATTACTTTAAGTGGAGAATGGGAGTTATTCTGTTGATAGTGCACTACAGTAACCTCTGTTCATTCCTTTCATTCCTTTGAAGAAGCTCAAAATATGATCGGGCACCATCACAACCCCTGCCAGGCAACACTGACTATAGCAGCCACAGGCATCCCACACCTGCTGCCTGCTAAGCCTCTCACTGAACAGCAGCGTGGAGTGGCCCTTGCAAGCAAAGGCTCAGACAATCCCTCTCCTGGCTCAACCACCTTCTGGAAGTTCACCAAAACTCTCTTCATTTTAGGCCTTTAAGACCCTTCTGCCATGTGAGGCAATGTCTGCAGCCTACCAATGTGCCAAGGACTCTACTCTGGGAGTTTTCTGCTTGCAACACCCAGGCTGAAGTGGTAAACATTCACTTAATTTCCTTGATTAAGGGAGAGGAGATAAATCTCTGAAGTATAAAGAGATTCCTGTTGAATCTACAGGAAAAGTACAGCAACAGCTCTTTCTCTTATGGTGGACAGTGCTTATTTTAATCACTAGTATAATGAGTCACAGTGTTCATATTTCTTTGATAAATTATTCTTTGACCTTATAGATAATAGATGTCTCAGTATGAAACTTGCCATCATCCTGAGTTCTATTTACAGCTCTACTTACTCATGCAAAACTCTCAGTGATCCATCCTGGACGTTTGTTTTCCCTTTAGAATTTCTACTTAAGTTCCTAGGAAAAAAAAAGGAAACAGAGTTTTTGAAACCTTGATGGTCAAGCCCCTGTGATAAGAAATCACCTATGTCCAAGAGATTACAATGGGGTAAACCTTCAGCATGCACAGGTCAGTGCCACTCTGCTGAAATCAATGGTGGCATTTTAGGATGTTAAAGGCATGTTTTAGCTGAAAAGTCAAATAATCTGTTAGGAAGGAGGAACTGTACCACTGCCCATGAAACTACTCAAAAGGAGGTTGTAATGAGCTGCACGTCAATGTCTTCTGCCATTCTCAAGAACAAGAGGAAATGGCCTTTATTTGCACCAGGGAATGTTCAGATTAGATATTAGAACTCTTTTTTCACTGAAATAATGGTAAGGCATTGGAGTAAGTTGCACAGGAAGGTGGTGGGGTAACTATTCCTGGAAGTGTTCAAGAGGAATCTGGATATGGCACTTGGGGATATGGTTTAGGGGTGATTATGTTGGTGTTGGGTTGATAGTTGGCCTACATGGTCTTGAAGGTCTCTTCCAACCCTGATGATTCTGTGATTCTGTGAAACTTTGATTCTTTTCACTGTAGTGTGAATCAAACTCTTAATGTCAAGTTGTTAATGTCACCATTTTCTCTGTAGGACTCCAGCTGTTGATTTTGCTTGTGCTTTACAACACTCATGACCACAAAAAGCTGGATTGGAATGTTATAGAGAGGGACCCAGGACAAGGCAATTCACGCCAACATCTTTTATTGATCCTTTGATCAGGGCTCTGAGTGTAAAAATTCAGCTCTTGTTTCCAAAGGTAGTGAGAGCATTCTTGGAATTCTCTAAAAATTTGCCATCTATCCTGTGTGTTCAAAGCAGGAGTTGCTTAGAGAGCAATCTGGAACATAGAATGTTGGTTGCCCTGAACTACCTGAGCACCCTGAGGAAATCCCTGCTGGCCAATGCAATGCCATCCAACGCTCACTGGCTGCACAAGCCACTGAAACGTTAGTGCAGGTCATGGGTTTGCAGGATGTAGGATTTATGACTTACATAACATAAAAAAAATACAGGATGTGTCTACACTATGCCTGAAGTGCTGGGCTGAGGATCCTCTCAAAAATAAAAGCACTCTCAGAATCAGCACCTGACATTGGGCTGAAGGCCCCTGAATCCAATTCTGCCTCCAGCAGACCTCATCTGCCTTCCAGGTTAGCTGATGGAGCTTGGTTGTGCCCAGGGAACCATGGCAGAGCAAGGTGTGAGGTTTTCCTCAGCGTAAGGTGGGCACAGCCTGGAGGTGCTGAGGCATTTTCTATTTGCACATGGTCTATCTTGCCTCCAGGCAGCACCACTGAAACCAGACAGAAGAAAATCATGGTCTAATCCTCTTGATGCAAACTTTCCTCAAAACCATACAGACAGTAAGGGAAATGATCAATACCAAGACCAAGAAATGTCCGCACTTTACAAAAAGCTATTGTTTTCATGAATGTAATTGTGATAGTATTTTTCCTTTAGCAGAGCTATGCAAAGACGGATTGTATTTGTTAGGCATCTGGAAAATTTCTAGTGAATTGGTTCTGAACTTGAAGCTACTAAAAAAGAAGGGTTTGTGTCATTACCCCTTCCCATGCACCTGTGCTTCCATAACATCTCCTGCTACAGACAGCCCATCCCTTGTACCAGAGTGGCAGTCTTCACCACAACAAGCAGTATGGGAGCAGTATTTCAGCAAAGGAAAGTCAAATGATAAACTGTCCTGTATATAAATACTAAAGTGGTACCTATGATCATGTCGTTCAATGTAATTTTCAATTTCCTTTCAATTTCTCTGTGGAGAAATGGAGATATCTCTCCAGTTCATTGATACAGTCAGTCCTGTGAAATTCAATTTCTTATGTCCCCTCCTTGACTACTTCATATTCTCTTTACCCTCTCAGCAGATGACAAGCTGTGAACTTTTCTGGTCATATTTTGAGCCTCTAAAGGTCCAAGCCTTCTGCCAGCATTTCTCCATACTACACTTTCACTTTATTTTCTTTCTTGCCATCCCAGACCATTCAGGCTCTCCTTTTCTTAAAGGCAATTTGATTAGATGTCACTCCTGTTTTTTTGAACAATTTTTGAACAGTTCTTCTTTCCTATGAGGAAGAAGAAGAAGCATTCAACAGGAATTACAGGATATATCTTATGTTAGTGAACATTTATGTTCAGCTTCAAAGAGGATCATGATTATTGGTAAATGACAATGTCATTGTCACCTCATAGTAACCAGAATGGTGTATTTCAAGCAACATTTCAAGGAAGCTCTTATTTGTGAAAATCAGGTGACACAGCCTGGCTTCCAAAGACTTGCTGTAATTTTTTTTCTGTAATTGCTGTTCATATTACAAGTTGTATTGAAGTTGGCGCTTGCATATTAAAATGATTTTTAAAACCAATGGAAAACTGAAGAACAGAATAGTATTTTTAAAACTTACGATGAGAATAGAACAAAATCTATGTATTTTTTGAAACCATCACATTAAATATAGTCATAAATATGTACTTGTGACCCAATATTTCTTTCATTTAGGATAAAAAAATCATCCCTGTATAAGATGAACAGCATGACTCCTATGTGCCATGACAATCCCACTGATAAAACGATTAAGGACTCTAAACTCCATTTGACTTGTGCAGGTCTTCTGCATGGGGATAGCTTTCTGTGACAGTGCATAATTATACACAGCTTCAGCATTTCAGCCTTCAGAAATTTCTTTGGTGATGAATAGTTTTGATGTCAGAATCTTTCTTGATCTTTCACAAGTTTTGTCATTACAAAGACAACATTTAAATCAGGAGATAAAGTCTCCTCTCTAGGTCTGTATGAAAGCATGTCTTTGAATGGATTAAGGAATTCAATAAATGCCTCTGGTTATGCCCTTATTAAGCAATCATACCTTTAATTCTCTGCCTAAATGGAGAAGACCCAATACTAGCATTGAATGTGTGCAGCCATGTACCTTGCCTTACTTATATCTGACTGAAAGATTTAAACTCATTTCAGATTTCTGCCCTTAGAGATGCCCATCCCTACAGATGAAATATGTTAGAAGGAGCAATTTAGATGTGGCTGCAAATCTGTGCTTTAAAAGTTGGCAGGCTTCTCCTCTCACCATCTCACTTGCTCCTCTATTATCACCTTCTCTCATTCTTTGACTTCAGTGGATGTCTAAATAATGTCACTGCATCAGTGACAGCACAGGTCTAGAGATATTAAATGTCTCAAGTAGGACAGCAAATCCAATGAGCAAACAGTTTCCTTCTTCTTTGTTACTGTATTCAGCAAAGTGCGCTAAGTGCTGCACCATCCTCCCATTGAAGTCCCATCGAGTCAGGAAATACTCTCCCTGAGTACCAGCCTAGGCGTTTACCTGGGAATAACTGGAAGCAGAGCAGAGCAATGTGCTCTCACTGCAAATGGACTTCCTTCCAAAAGATACCTTGGCTCTCCACCCTAGCAGCCCACCAGGAGCAATGGCAAGAGAGAAGGGTCCTCACCAAACACCGGATCATGTACCAGAGCCCCACAGTGTATCTATCAGACAGTGGGTTAAAGAGCAAAACACAAGGATCAACATTATTCAAGTTGGACAGGAGCTGCTGATAACCCCCTTAGTGCTGACCGGCACTATACAGAAACAAATGTCAGTGAAAAACCACTGGGTGAAAACAAATACAGACATTTTAATTTTCATACTTCTGGCCTATTATATAACTTCTAAAATAGTGATCTTTTGATTGAGAATGAGAAGAGCATTCTCCAAACCACTTTTTCTTTTTATTTCATTATGAAGTGAATCTGTACTTCCGATTTTATGTGACTTGCTGAGATGATAGCCTTGAAGAGTCACTGGTTCATCATTATGACTCTATTGTAAAGTCACACAGAAAGAGAAGTCAGCTGGGGAGATGCAAGTCCTTATCTTCACACAAAACAGCTGTAATGCTTTGCAAGGAAGAGGAATAACCAGGCAAGGCAGATTAATAATGTGGCAAAACCAGTAAATTTTTTCTCACCAATTTATAAAAGTACAGACTCAAAGCCATGTCAGAAAAGATCTGTGAATTCAATACACCTGTGATCATGCTTCACAGAGCTTTAAATAATGAAAACCTGCAGCTATCACGTTTCAAAGAGAACCGTTGGTTTTACACTTGCCGATTGTCTTTTTATTTCAGTTTATAGCAGCTTCAAGAAATGAAAAGTACAGAAAAATAAATAAATGTTTATAAATTTGAACAGACATGTCATGCCCTTGATTTGAGTTGTGCTCATAAATTGAGTTATACTAGTATTTAAAAGAAGCTTGGGATTTAAAATAAATTGGATGTCCAAAGGGAGCTGGTGAGTCTTGAGGGGGACTACATCTTACACATCTTAGAAAATCCAAACCCTCATAAGTATATATTAAATTTTAAAAAGCTATTGGATTAGCATTTATTGAGTACTGAAAAAGATAAACAAAACCAGATTTGTACATGTTCTATATTTAAGCCAAATTATAACTATCCACTGTGAAAAGCTTTAAAACAGTTTTCAAACCTTCTACAGATTGCAAATACCAAATTCTAAGATCAGAAAATAGAGCATCTGGAAAAGTCTACTTGGAGGTTGTCACAATCTACAAGTAAATGTATATACACATGAACAAATAAATAAGACCTGCACAGATAAAGACAACATGAAAGACATAAAATATAACATATGTAGGTTTAATTTTATTTTTCTGTGTAGTTTAAACTGCAAGTTACAATGACTATAGGCAAAATGAACAAAAAGTCATATCATTATATATTTTCTATCTCTTGAAATCCAAGAAGCCATGTCTGAGAATGCTTTAAGTTTACAGACACATGTGAAGAGCACAAAGAGACTTTTGCTTGGCTTGTGTCTACTGGGGGAATGGAAAGGAAAATAAAAATTGCCAGTTTATTATCTCGAAGTATTGGCAAAAGTGATGGAATTAAATGAAGAGAGTTAGAGGGAGGTTTTTTGTTCCCCATGACATCAAATAAGGCAATTAGAGGAGAAAGACAAATCTTCCATTTGAAATACCAAGCAGATGCTTGCAGAGTATGAGCCTTCTTGTACTATCTTTTTGTTTTTTTCATTACTGAAGGGTTACAAATAAAGTAAGAATGAAATACATTTACTTGGTTTTAATCACGTGTTATCTTTCCTCATTAACCTCTGCCATGGTGTCCAACAAGCGTGGCTTTGACAGATTTTTACCAGCATGAAAAATTTTTAGGGATAAAGGTGCATTTTGAAACATGTAAGAAACTAGCAGAAGCTACAACTTGGGTATAGGAGGAATGAGAAATCTACCCAGTATTTGTGATTTAACCACCTCATTAAACAGGGGATTCAGTTAAGATAAAGAATCTTCAAGTGGCTCTATACAAAACACAGGCAACCCTGCCTGACCCTTGGCCTGAAAGAGGGAAGACTCATCGCTCAAGGCTCCACTTCTTTCCAGTGACCTCCCAACAACAGTTCTGTCCTGAAATCATTTCTATCTCTTGCAATTTTGCGCTTTAGCTGTATTTGACATAACATGCCAAGTACTGTGACTGAGATTTACTCATGCTTGCAAACATCGCTTTTATTTGCATTGACTGAATCCCCTTGGGCTTCTCTTATTTTGTTTGTAACAAGACAAGGTAGAGTCATAAATATTCATGCTGCTGAAAGGTATACCAAGAGGGAAAGTGCAGTGTATGAGACCCCAAACAGCCTCATCCACATTTTTGAATTACTTTTGGTTGCACCATGTCTTGGGTTGAAGAGATAATTCGATCTTTTGCTCCTTGGTTCCTGCCAACAGGAGCGTGCCAGTGATGGTGATTTGCTTTAGCACGTGGACACTCGTCCAATGGAAATGCTGTGAAATCACCAGCCCATTTTACATAAGCCACTGAACAGTCATCAGCAAGTAGGAAAAGGATGCTGCGACATGATCAGTAAATAAGTAGGTGAAATTCTGTCTTGTCTGTAGAGATGTTGGAAGTGAAATCTGCTGCACAGCTTGCGGGTTTATATGAACAGTTTGCTAATTAGAGTTGTATAAAATGACAATTTTTCAAGAAAATTTCCAACCTTCATAGCATCCCAGTGTGAAATTTGATATTTTTGTTAAACCCAACAAATGGGCTATTCTCATATTTTTAAAAAAGTTTCTACAGGCAGCCCAATACCACTGCTCAGTGCTGCAAATTTTTCAGTACCACCTCAATGTTTTTTGCTGCATAGATTTCACTGGTTTTTGGCACCCTTCAGCTGCTTCACTCCTCTCTCCCCTGCCTATTTCTGTTGCCCACCAGGATAATGCAAAAAAGTATCAGGAGAGCTCACACAAGCTCACTGTCACTTTATAAGCTGCAAGTAATGGCATTCGTTAAATGAACGCAATAAAACCTAAAAATACTGATGTAGGTTCATTCTTTTTGAAAGCCTGGGTGTTTGCTGCTGCAAGAAAAAGATCCTTTTCAGTCACACCCTTTGGGCTGTTCATGTGCAGAGTTTGCCGTGGAATTTTTTTTTTTAGAAATTCTTCTGGAAGATTTTAAAGAGGATGTCTCTGTCTTTGTTGCCATCACCCAGATGAAACCAGAAAGGTGCAAAAAAGCTGAGAAAGAACAGGAGCCCTATAAAATTCTTCTACACAGTTCCTTTTCCACTACTCTGTTGAGCTCTGCTAACTGAAGCTTTTCCCTGTAGGGATAGCCAGAGTAGGAGAGTCTCCTGATGAAGCATCTCTCCATAGGATGAGCTGCCAAGGGTGGATGTGGGATGAGAAGTTTGACCTTTGGCCAGTCCCAAGATCTTTGGCCAGCCAGAGAAGCTAATTGACATAGAGCACACTGCTTTTGCCCTGTGTGCAGCCCTCTCTCTAAGTCAAGCTGTCCCTCTCTTGAAAGAATGGAAAATAAAATATTTTCAATTCTTCATATTTTTAACACTTTTTAAAAAAAAATTTATAAAATGCTATTAAAAACATGTATCCTGAATGTACTTTATGCCCCATGAATTCAAGAGTTGGACTTTAATGGGAACTGGGCTGTGCTACCTACAAACATGGTAGAAAAGACACAATCATCTGGGGGTGAATGAACATGTGCACATTGATGTCTGTGTTATTGGTAGTGATGGCAAGGGTCAAAGTGAGTATTTCTAACTTGCTAGTGCTCCCCAATGTCAGATTTTAACACACAGCCTTCTCAGCCACGTTCTTTTTCTGTTTTAAGCATACAAACTGAACTGGGAGTTGCTCTGCATTCCTAGTCTTCTGTTTTGTTTTATTTTATTTTATTTTATTTTATTTTATTTTAATAAAAGTGACCTACATTTGCTAGCTAGGTGGCAAACAGTGTGATTAAAAGAAGCTGTGCTTCTTGGGACAAGGAGGGGGAGATCCATGTAATTCAAGGAAACTTGAAAGGGGAGGAAGCAATGGCCTTTAGGGAAAAAAACAAAATAAATCTCTTCAGGACAAAACTGAAGGCTGAGGATATCCGCAGAACTCAGTCGCAATGCCTTCTCTTAAAGGAAAGACTGGTTCTGCATCTCTCTGGCCTACAAAATTTCTTCTTTTTACAGTGAAATAAAGAAAGAATTCTATACACATCAGGAATCTTGAAACAATGTGGGGCTGACAAGTCCTCTTCATTGCCCTTCCCTGTTCCCACAGGTCACAGGGGCCAGTGAAGATGTCTGAGACAGCTGGTGGGATGGTGCTGCTGGCTGGAACTGCCTGTGCTGCTGGTTCCAGCCACAGGAACCAGTAAGGAATTATGCAGCTCCTGCCACCACACTACAGGGATCACTAACTGCAGACCACTGCTCCATAACAAACCCAAGACCTGCAGTAACCACCAAAACTCCAGCAGCAGGCCAACACAGCAGGAGATAAACTCTTCTAACTTCTGGACTACAAGCAAATCTCCTGGACGGTTGCAGGAAGCAGAAAGTGTGACAGAAAGAGGCAAAAAATGCCCCAAATTTCCTAGCCAACCTGCCTTGGAGAAATAAAGTTCCTTTTTAGCCCAGGACTAAATTTTTTCAGTTCAGCTGTTGAGGAAGACAGCCTCAGAAATGCTTCCCAAAGACACCTCTGTAAGCCCTGCTAAGGAGGGAGGGGTGAGCTGTAGCCCATCCATTGCTTCACAGCAGTGTAGTGATGGCATGGCCCATGCAGGGAACTGTGGAGCAGAGAAAGGATCATTTGGTTATTTCTCTCAGGCCCTGTTTTCAGCAGAGTGAAGGCCAGGGACCTACTGTTGCAAATACCACAGAAATAAATAGTTCCCAACTTAAGGCATTTGCCATATGAGTAAAGACAATGGCTGGCAGGTGGCGGCTGACCACAGTGGCAGAGCTCACAGGCTGGGGCACGGGGTGTCCTCCAGCTGCACAGTTTGGAAATCCAAGGAATGTTTAAAGTAATGAATGACAGATTTCAGCCAGAGTTTTGCCTGAGAAACTACAGGAGCTATTTCTTAATTAGAAATCTGTCCCTCTCATTGACTGCCAATTCAGTTACACAAGCCAGACTCAAAAAAACATTTATTTTTTTTCTCCCTCAGTTTTCTCCCTATTTCTAAATCCTGTGGGAGAAAGAGACGTGTGAAATGGGACTGCACTTTGGAACATTTACATACAGCAAACTCCTCAAGGTCAAGGATTTTTTAAGGTTAAATATGTTGTGACAGCTGCAGGACAGGATCAAAGTGGCCTGCAGCCTCACTGCAATCCTTTCCCTCATGGATTCCCCCTACCAGAGGGAGAGGTCCCCATCAGGCACATCCCCGTGGCACTGCTGGTTTCCAACCTCCTTCTGCACCTACGGCCTTCCTCTCCATAAAATCCCTCTTTTTCTCTGCCTCCGTCCCTTTCCTAAATTAACTCACTTGCTATTTTTTTAATCTGTACCTTCCTTTGACGAGGAGCTGTCAGCTCTGCGCATTCCAGTACCTCGGAGTGGCAGACTGAGTTTATGCAAACCTGTTTTCTGGCTCCCCGCATGGCAGAGCCGCGTCTCTCCGGTGCCACACTGCTGTCTGTGGCGGGGATGAGTAATTCTGCCACGGCGCGGGGGGGACACGGATGGGACCAGAGGCGACACCTCCGGCACGGCGGGTCCGGGACGCTGGGATGCCGCGTATGGCTCCCAAGCTGTCGAGCACGCTCGCACCCACACAGGGCTGGAGGTGATGACAGCGCCGGGTTCCTCGTGAGCAGCAACTTGCAGGATGGGCCACGGTGCCAAGAGCTCCTGTCAGAGCCGTGGGGTCAGAGTTGGAACCCACAGGGATCGAGTCCGGGGTTGCTGTCACTCGTGCTGAAGGAGCGCCCAGGCAGACACGGTCAGCGGCAGATCCTGGGCCAGCACAGCACACCGGCTATGTCCTACATACATCTTATTGGGAAAGCTATTTTGAGCAGTGTTAGACAGGGATGCAAAACCTGGGCTTGTGCTCTTATGCAGGAATTAACTCTATTCTGAGGTACCTGACAGCAGCAAATTTCGACTTTCTTTACTGACCCAGAGCGCTAAATTCCAGAGGACATGACACACCCTAAAGTCCCACCACCTTCAATGGATACAGTGTGATCTTTCTGGATGTGGCCAAGGATGCAAACTGGGATGGTCCTGTGCGTAAATGATGAATCAAAAAAAGTACTGACTCACAATTTTGGCTTTCCAATATTATGTCATTAGTGAAGCACAGACAAGGCAGAACACTTGCCACCCAAATCAATAGAGGTTACAATTTCCAATAGAAAAGCTATTGAGACTGGGTGCAGCCACAGGGTAGTTGTGGGGGGGGCACTGGCAGCACAGTGGCTCCCTCTCTCCTGAGCAGGACAGTCATGAAGAGAACAGACCTTCAGCACAGCCCTTGTTAAACCTGCCCATGGTCAGCACAAACCCAGGGCTTAATTTTCCTCTGCCTCTCACAGCTTAAGGTATTCAGTGCAAATAAACTGGCAATGGATGGTCTTCTCCTCATGTGCAGTGGTGGAATAAGGGATCAGAACCAGGGATTTCTCAGTCAGTACATCAGTGTGTGGACAATTTTTACTGCAACCAGGGGGATTATTTACAGCCTGGACACCATGACCCTTATCTTTTTCTATTCAAATCTCTGCAGCTACATCCTCTACAAGAAAAAAAAATCTTGCCATTAAGACTGAACTCAAGTCATCATGTGCAACTTAATAAGGTTAAAATAATTTTGACCAAACAAGGGATGACAAACAAAATTCTGTTTATGGCGAGATAGATGTAAAGCAGTTGTAGTGGTGATTTAGAATTGATTTGATCTAAGTGCATCTCAAAAAATTGTGAAATAGAATCTACCAGCTAAAACTAATGAGCACAAAACTACATTGATTTGGCCCAGGGTGGACAAATAGAACATCTGGCATATTTGGCACCAATGACACAGCTGGCATTGTTGGACCCGTTTCTGCAGAAGGTACAGATGCAGAAATGGGAGAATTGGTACAAACAGTGCAGATGGAACAGTTGGAACAGATGACAGTGGGCAGAGCTGGCGATGCTGGCACAGGTGTCATAACCTCAACAGCTGGCACAAGTTGTGACAATCCTGGGATTTCTTAGTGCAAGGCACATGTTCATTTTGGCTTTGGCTGCAGAGAGATAAGAGCATTTTATAATTAGTAAATGTGCCATTTAAAAAAGAACTTTTTTTCCATCCTTAAGGACATCCACCTCCAACTGTTACAGCCTGGAATGTGGAGCATTTCTGCGAATTATAATTTCCCAGAGAAAACCACAATTGATAAATACAGATTTAATATAAGGTAATTAGACATTTTTATTCTCATATAGATAATAATCATGAATAGGATTTCTTCATAAGAGGTTTGTTAAAAAACATGGTCAGATCTGTAGCCTGATCATGGAGATTAAAACAAGCTTTGTCTTAAAGCCAAGGCTTGTTTACCACCAAATTGGTGGGCTATATTTTTCAAAAGTGCAATGCTTCACAATGAAACAGAGTTTGACAGAAGCCATTGGGAAGAGCAGGGTGCCGGGTGAGCACCGTGGAAATAGTTAATTCTTTGGCTGAAAAATGAACCATACTTAGGGCAAGAATAAAAAAAATGGAGAAGCCACAATATTGTCTATTCTTTAGCAATGCAGCTTTGTTAAACATTATTGAAAATACCGATGGTTAGAGTCTGATTTTCATCTGAGAAAGCAAATACCTTGCTCTCCCTCGAGCCTCTGCTCTGCAAGTAGCTGTAACAAAGCAGTATCCTTTGATTCCCGTGAAAAGATAAGCAACAAGATGAAGTTGCTTGCCAAGAATTTAAAGCAGAAATTAATTCCTTCTTTTATTTCAGCTGTTAAATGCTATAGAGAGCAGGCAGGAAGTAAATTTTGCTGAACTCTGGGGCCTGATCCTGCAAAACCTTATTCACGTCTGCCTTCAATAGCAACACAAGCCTGCAGTGGAAGGGCTTGGAGGATTCAGTTTCCCTTTTCAGAAGACTTACACCCTGTAGAGCTTACTTGTTGGATATATTTCTGAATGCACCTTTTATCATGCTGCTTGCACAAAACCAGTTTTCACCAACCTGATTTCACTGCACAAAGAGACCATTGGACAGTATTTTTAGTAAAGAGAATTTACAGGAAAGAGCATTTAAAAAAAAAAAAAAGGAAAGGACAAGACCCAGGACAAACCAATATAAATACTGAATTGAAAAATATTTAACAGCTTGAAAACCCTCAAATAGTATGTACTGTCACGGCTGGAGAGGTTTTTAGTACTCAGCCATTTTGAGCAATTCTTTGTCCTCTGTTTAGTCATGTGGTCCCCTACCTTGTGCTGTACAGTACAAAACCACTAGTTAGACACATTTTATATCAAGGGATAACTACAATCTAAACAATCTTATAAAACAAAAAAGGAATAATTTGGAGCAGAGGAAGTTAAAGCTGTGTTGCTCAGCTGTACTCTCAGCCATGCCACAAGGAACAGTGATATTGAAAGCAAGACCCAAATTTCCTGTCCCTTTATTTCAAGCACACACAGCTATGGGTCTAAGCAGACTGCTACAAAACCCAGGCTATAAATGTTCATAAAATCAGGAGTAGGTCCTTTATATTGGCACAGCTGCAGTAAATTTTGTTTTCTTAGTTGCCAAGCTGATGAGCTGACCCTGGCAGTTTAAACCAAGTCTGTTTCCTCCGAGCCAAGTTCAAGTAATAGCCATAGCTCTCCTGGTTTCCTGGACATGGCCATGCAGTCATGCACTACCACCAGCTCCCAATGGGAACCAGGAGCAACTCCCACAGCTGGTCACACAGCCATCCCTTCAAAGCTGTCAGCCAACACTGCTTTGTCATTACCTGTCACCCAGGAATGGTGGACCTACAGCAGGAATCAATCTGGATGTTTGACATGAGGGAAGGGAGATGAGGATTTCACCTGGGCTGCTGCCTCAATGCTCACTGGGCTTATCAAGAAGTAATAAACTTGGTTTCCTGTGTTTTGTGGGTGCTTCTCTCTCTGCCTTTTATTTAATAGCTGTCTGCACATCCAGTGTGCATAACCTATGGACATCTCATGAAAACATTCCTCTCTTGCTTCTGGTTGCAAACTTTTATGATGTTCTTTAATCCCCCCTTCAAACAGTTGCTGCATATGCTGGCACACTGCTGTCCCTGGAGAACTACTGCCAGGCTGCGATATCCCAGCTGGGGTGGCAACTGGGGTGGGGGGCAGCAGCTATTCCTGCCTCTGTACACCAGCAGATGCACCCTGAAGAAAATTTCTATTCACCTTGGGATGAGCTCCCTGCTCCTAGCAAGACCTACAGTAAAATGCAGCCATTTGTTAATGGAAGAAAGATAATGATGCCTGTCTTTTTTTCCCTCTACTCTGTATATGCAGTAAGTGTCCCTTTATGATACAGAAAGACCTTTTACGTTTGCAATAGGTGTTTCATTTTTATTTAGTCTTTACACATTTATGATTTGCCCACCATGTTCTAAACATACCAAATCTTACTCATAAAATTAACTTCTATGCACCACTTTTATTCCATTTAAATCTTCAAAATAAAGGTCACATGGGATTTAATTACTGTCTATGACAGATGCCACCTCTCTGCACAGAGACCATATTTCACCCAACTCCCCAGAAAATAAGCCTGTTAATCATGGTCAAGATGCTGCTCAGTCATCACAGCTCAACGTTTTCTCTTGTCTCAACATTCCGTGATTGAGGATCAGCTCCCCAGCAAATATGAATCATTGCATGTTCTCCAAAGTCAACACAACCCTGCTGATTACCTTATTGAGGATCTAGCCCTGTATATTATGGAGGCAACATCTCCATGAAATTGATTTTGGAAGCAGAAGTGCAATTTTTCTAATATGATTAAAGCACATGCTGTTGCGACAGCATTTACAGGTTGGAAATTGAGTCAGTAAATGGCCCTTTGTCTGTTTAGCATCAATGGTTGCTTCCTTCACCCAATCCAGATGCTACCCTCTGTGCCTGGCATGCTCTCCCAATACCATGTAGAGCTGGTTGTCTTGGTACTGGTTTAGGATCAAGAAGTCTGCTTTACCACAAACTCCTTGTGTAACCTGGAGCAAGAGTTTTATCTTCCTATGGAGACAACCTGGGGAAACTTCCAGATTTCTGGGTCTGGCTGGGTATCCCAACTCTCTTGCACAGGACACCAATACCCACTCATCCTCTTGTCCTTGCTGCACCTCTGCAAAGCAGAAATCTGGGCATAGCAGCCACAAGGAGCCATGGTGTGCCCTGTCCAAGTGGTTGACCCTGCTTGCCTCAACAGCCAGAGAGACAGGCTTTCCAATTTATGAAAAAATGCAATCATAGCTTTTATTAAACCATTGAAATAGCCCTGTGCCCCCACTGTCATCTTACTATTTCTGTCTCTTCCCCAGACCTTTTCTACACTATGCCAAACCCCCAGAGTAAAACAGAGCACTGTGTTCATTTACCACCTGTAAAGTGCCCAGAGCCTGGGAGTCACCATAACAGTCACTGACCGATCACTTTTGAACAGAGTAGCACCAGCTTTTGCTGGAATTCCATACCTTACCTTAAATCGATTCCTGTGTTGATGGAGTTAATCCAACTTTCTGAATAATTTTTTAACCTGATTTCACTGAAATGATGTGCGCGCTTTCATATAGCAGTATAACTTTTAAGCTATATCAGAAAACTGTCCAAGGTTTAGGGGTTTTTCTGCAGTATTTTATGTAGATTTAAATTCAAATCTGGACCATGCTCTTGCAGCCTCTGATCCAAACCTCAGTTAGGTCAATGGAAGTCTCTCCTTGGGCTCTGAATCAGGACATTTTCAACACTACCTGCTTCCCAAGCCATTTCCCCAGGACTCATCTAGGTGTTTCAGCTGCATACTGAGGATCTTATTGGGAGCCTGGAAAGAGGGAGGTGACTCACTTCTCTTGGTCCAAAATTAATGCAGATTATTTGAACTTTCATCCAGAGGCACTTCTGGATTCCTCTATGAAGAGTTTATGGAATTAAATAGTTGGGAATTACTAGCCTGTGCCACAAAGCTCACTCTTTCGACCCACAGGGCAAGTGTGGTTTTGCAGAAAATTCCCAGATTCTGGAGGCCCTTGCAGACTGTTTTCTTCAGGGGGGAATCAGAGAGGCAGGTCTTCCTCCTCTTTCCTGGCCCTGGTCAGGTCTATTAGCAGAGCACCTGCACAGGTGAAGAACCTACAGCAGGGAGTTGCAGCACTGGAGTCAGCACTACACAAATGCCCAGGAAACCAATGCTGCTGCCTTTGCACTGCGCAAATTTAACGCCATAATTTGCCTCAAAGTCTTCACTAGTGCTGTTTGCTGAGCAAAGAACTGTTCTTCTGCATGCTATCAGAATACAGCCCTAAGTGCTTTCCTGGACTAGGTCCCAATACCTGTACATTTGCCTTGGAAGATAAAATAAGTAATGATATATAGAGCTGGATGAGAGTCATCTCACTACATTGTCTGCTTTTTCTTGGCTACTACAGGTTTTCTGATGCATTTATGGCTGAGAGAGGACAAATGTCCCTGCATATTCTGTCTTTGGGATTTACTGGGCTTTGCACACTCAAGAAGCATACAGTATCTTTTCCAGAGTAGACTGGACCTTCTTTTCCCAGCCAAATAAGAAATTTCAGTATTGGATCTACCCATGTACCCAGAGGAACTGCATGTCCAGGCTCTTCAGAGGTTTAACTATGTCTCTACAGTAGCTGTAATCACTTCGGGAAAAATCACCTCATTTTTGTCTCAGCTTTGGATCATCTTTGTCATCTTAAGCCCATGCGACCAGCCTCCACTTTCATTCTAGGTGGCTCTTTTCACTTGTAGCCAAAGAATACAAAAAACTTGTGAACTTGCAAAGCCATCTACAGGACTCTCTCACTCTTTTCAGATACCAGGCACAGCTCAGTATTTCATCTCAGCTGATGAGCCTGGGCAGGGTTTACACAGCCTCTCTTCCCTGCACCCTGAAGAAGAACTTTCTCCAATGAAAAAATGTCTTGCTGTTATAAATGGCAATGCAGACCATGATAAAAACTGATGATGCCTGTTTTGTCTCACTGGGATATTGTTTTCTTCACTTTCTGCTACCCAGCACATCAGGATTTTGGATGAAGTACAATTTATTGAGATTTCTGGCACGGGTATCACTGAATTACGTTTGATTCAGCTCTTCAGCCACAAAACCTCAGTGCTGAAGCACTACACATCAGGCTTCACTGCCTTCAATCAGGTTTCTCTACTCCTTGTTGTTTCATCTGCAATGCTTCTTTAAAAGCAGCTGTTGTTCAGTCAGTCTGTAAATCCTTAGAATCACCTCCTTGAAGCATTTTTGTAGCCATCCTGCTGCAGAGTTCCTTCTAACTTATGTTTTCAAGTGCTGATGCATTTTTAAGCAATTCAAGCTTAAAAGTGGGGCCCTGATTCTGGGTCAAATATTCCTGCAACGTGTGTTTCACAATTACTATTAACAATACTAATTACCATACTGAAAGAATGCTGCTGAAGGGGGAATGAGTTCCACACTCTGTAAGTATTAGAAAATGGTACCACTCATTTCCTGTAGATGTGATGATTTTGTAACCAGCATTAAATGGTAGATTTTCTGGAAGGCAAAGGTTAAAAAAAAAAATCAGTGGGGCACTGAGGTGATCTCAAATCTAACAGGAGAGTCTAGGGGGAAGCCTTCCCTGCTCTGAGAGAAAACAGCTGGAAATCACCCCTATTTTGAGGGAGAGGGAGGACAAGTGGAAGGAGGGGGAAAAAGGAAGGAGGAAAGAGAAAGGAAAAGGAAAGTAAAAGTGAGAGGGGAAAACCAGAAGTAGCTTGCTAACAAAAATGTGCTTTACGCCAGTTTTTGCAGCGTTACCCTTTGAAGTCAATGAGATTGACCAATGAAGGAGACAGCTATCTCTATCACAGGACCATGACCCAGAAGCTGGCAGCTTAAGAAACCAGAGGTTAAAGGGAAGCAAGCATTTGGATAAGAAGGAGAAGGAACAGCTGTCTCCTACGTGGGAGGCGATCAGCACATAAAAATGTTTGGTTAAGGATCAGGACACCCGCACCTGGCAGGGGCAGATCCTCCTAATCCCCGCCAGCAGCTGGCTGTCCGCATCGCCCCGGCCCCGGGGATGCCTTGGTGCACTCAGGGCTTCCTGTTACTGCTGACCAGGAAATTTAAAAGGCATTTGTGACCCTTTCAGTGGGCCCAAGGAAAAAATTGCCCCTGCAGTCTGAGGCCCTGCAAACGTCTCCTGTCCAGCTGAACTATTCCTACCAGCTTGCACTATGAGCAGAGACAGTAGGGTTCGGTTTTGTCATACCTTTTGGTAATTATGTAAACAGACCATCTGACTTCTGTCATAGCCACCCACTCTGTGTGCCAGTCTTGGAGATACAATTTGTGAGACTGGGAGGACAAGGCTGCACTTATCATGCGTCTCATTCTTCTGGTGCATCAATTGCTTGCAATTCAGGACATACTCTTACATCCACTGTCTAGGCAGCAGTCTTGCTTTGTACCACCATAAGGCAGGACCCACTGAATTTGCATGCAAAAATACATCATCATGTGATTTTATATCTTCAGGTATCTTATCAGCCAAAGTTTCTACTATGTTCTTTTATACTTAGACAACAGGAGGCAAGGACGGACGGCACCAAAGAGGCATTTGGTGTTAAATAACACTTGTGCCCTCCTCTTGTCCCTGCCTGATTTCACAGAACAGGAGCTTCCTTCCCAGCTTCTGCAGGTGGTCGCATCCACTGCTGTACCCTGGCTCTCTGTTCACAAAAACCTGTGGCCTGATCCCAGATTTTCATTGCAGCCTGTGTATATTCCACAGATGCACATACAGGATCTCCAGAGCCCTCACTGAGTTTATGTAATGCTTTCCTTCATCACATGCTGAAACCACAAAAGATGTCTCCCATGAGACATCTGCCCTCATGGAGGAAAATGTCAATGAGATTTCATAGAAAAAAGAAAGATTCTTCTTTGAACCAGTTGAAGTATCCAGGCATTAGCAAAAAAAAAAATTAACAAACTAGTGTGTCTGCACAGTTTCTGTCACTTGTAATATAAAAGAAAAAACATAATCAAACCTTAATCTCTTAGACCTGGTTGAGCTTAGAATTCAGTAAGTAGCTAGAGAAAAGCTCAGCAAGTCTGATATGGTTGTTACCGAAGAAAAGCCAGTACAGAACCCCATGAATTGTCGAGGGAATTCAGTATCCACAACCAATGCTATCATGCTGGCAGGCAAGTTTTTATTAGGCTGTCACATCTACGTCAGTTCAGAAGTGGTGTCAGATATTGCCACAACAAATTTTCTTGTTATAAAAAATTGGGGTGCATATTTTTATAACATTAATATATAATACATAAAATGGTTGGAATTCATATCATTTGGCACTCGGTATAAGAGTCTTGTTTTGGCTGATATATACAGCATATTGGGAGAGGAGGAAATTTGCTTTTTCTGCAAACATGATGACTTTCCACAGATCAGAATTCTTCCCCTCCTGTTGAATATTGCGGGGGCTTTTCACAATTGAGTGGAACGAATTTAGGGCTGTAAGTAATTGAGAGTTGGCTGCTTGCATACAGGAAAAAAGGAAGACAAACAAAATGTCACAGTGATTATTTTTATCTCTGTAAAGTGTGTGAAATTAATTTATGAAAGCAACATTTTTGCCCTTTTGAAAGTATACGTACACAAGTTAGAAGTCTGGGTGGTTCTCTCCAGGCTACTAGGAAAGCAAAACATCTATTGTATATCTGCCCTTTAATCTAGCAGATCTTTATTTGCAGATCTGGCTGAGCATCATGTTTCTGTATCTGTGCTTCTGCCAAGTGCAGAACCAGATTTGGTTCTTAGATATACTGGTTCAAAGCTGGAGGAATCTCACTGGCTTCAGCACACACTGATGAAGAAGAAGAGGAGCAGAGAAGTGGGCATCCTCTCCATTCCGCCCCAACCTTTTCTGTCAGTAGGGATGCCTCTGCCTACATGGAGTTTCGCTACTTAGGAATTATTTATTTTAGGTATTATTAGGTATTCTGTCTGTGGTTGGACAGATGGGAAGAAATGAGGTAATGCTCACAGGAGCTGAACCCTGTCACCTTGAACTGGGGCTCATCCCTGGTAAAAGGCAGTTCACTTTACTTAGTCACTCCACTTTGATAAAGCTGTGAAAACAGAGTTGTTGCTCAATACCACATCAGCCCTGCATGTTACCAGTCATCATTAAATCATCCTAGCCAAGGTCAGTAGGAAGATCTGAAATCCAGGCATCAAACAAAGAACCTAAGTGGAAGATAAGCCAGTCTGTATGAGATTGGTTTATGCAAAGGTAAACAGATATTTGTTATACAGGTAAGAAATTGTGATGAAAGCCTGTTTTCACAGCATGAAATCCAGAAAAGGTCACAATGGACAACAGTGAGGAGGCAAGGAATCTGCTTATTGGGAATGCTGAGGTTCTTTCTATCTTCCTTGGAGACTGCCCCAAGCTGCTGCTGTTTTAAATACTCCTCCAGGGATTACCCTTAGAATAATGCAGACTTTTAAGGTCAAATAGAAGCAGAACTAGGAGAAAGATTTTAGTTTAGCTGTTAAAATGGCCGATTCTCTGACACATGGAAGGGGTGGGAGAAGGGGTTACATTTTAAGGTGACACTCAGGAAGTTCAGCTCACAGAGAGTACAAGATGTGCTCCTCTTGGGAAGAAAAACTAAATGACAGTGCAGTATTATATCCCTCTTCTTCCTCTTTCCCCCATCCCATCTGCTCCTCAGCTTTGTTTGATTATTTCCTTTTTTCCTTAAAATTTCCTGTATTTACTCATCTTTCTCTAGACTTATATGGTTCTTCAACCTTCTCTTGACACTAGAAATGATCTTTTTTTTAATTACACCTACCCTGCCCTAATGCTCTCAGCTACTCCTTCACATCACTTATGAAGGAGTGCTCCAAACTCTGTAGTAACCCCATCGTAAACTTTGATTGATTGGTACAGTTGGTGGTGGGTCTAACATTTTTAGCTGATGGAGAATCTTAGCAGACACTCTTGTAAGAGACAGATATGCGTGTGTGTACATACATTATCAAAGGTTTAAGGGAGCAATGTCATTAAAAACAAGCATGACACTGAGTATTCATTATCAGTGTCACACTATCAAGGTGAAAATGTCAATTGTTGTGTGATGGAAAACAGAACAACTGGACATTATTTTGTACAGGGTCTTGTAGCTTTATCCTGACTGCTGCTTTTCAGGCCTGCCCCATCACTGTGAGCTCAAGGACAGCCAGGAAAACTCCCTCCACTGAGGGTCACTACGTAGGTACCCTGTGTCTCCTCTGTCAGTGTATGGCCTGTCCTGGCGTGTCACCACAATGGGTCTGACTTTAGCAGGGCCAACATCTGCACTTTGTGCATAAGGGAAATAAGGCTCAGAAAGGTTTCACTAAAGGCTGTGAAGTTCTGGCAGGGATGGGCCAACTGTCTCTGTGCTGTTTAAAATGTGGAGTAAGGAGCATAAATTGGGCCAAAAAGTAAAATCAGCTGCAGACAAGGGAAGGAAATGGTTGTCACCAAAGTTCTAGGGAGCAGCCTTAATATCTTGCTAGATCCATGAGCTTCAATTTCAAGCAGTTAGAAACTCAAGAGAGATGGGAATGGGGATGCAGTGGAGACTGCTAAACCTGAAGCATCTAGGTGGCAAAACCACAGCAGTTGCTTACACAGCAACTTTCAGACCCCCTCTCTCCTTCCTGTTAGTGTTCTCTCCCTGAACAACTCCACTGAGACCAATTCACTGACCACACTCTTATTCTGAGTGATTCAGGGTACCAGAAAATAGCACACCAGGAAGTCAGCATTACCATTTATTCATTCCTGTGTCAGAATGCTTTCTTGCCCTTAACATTTTAAGAAGGCATGAGGGCAGCTTTACAAGAGTACTGTTCATCTTTTGGGGCTGCCATTTGGAGAACTGTTCCTGTGCCAGCATTGTAACTGATTTGCACCCTGAGTTTGGTTACATTTTCTAAACCTTTTCCATACTCGTTCCACCACCAGTAGAGTCAAATCACCAATACTGGGCCATCTGCTCTATACATAGGCACAAGATGCAGTAAACACATGAAGACTATAACATAAATCCAAGTCCTCATGTGAAAGCTCTGTAAATATTAATTATTACTGTCTTAAAAGATTAACCAAGGAAATGTAATCCAAATGCTAACAGGGGCAAATCTGTCAAGGTGTGGAGATTATGCAAAGTTTCCTGAGATTTTCTAAATATGGCTAAAATGTGTAGCTTCAGTTTGCTGTCTTAATTAACAAGACTATTGAGCAGTAATATGCAGGAAGGCCTTGCCAGGAACAACCACCAGTTATGGAAGGGCATGTTACTTCGGAAACAGATGAGGAAGTTGGGTACTCTGGAAGCACTCCTGCATGTCATGGCATTTGATCAAAGCAGGTTGTAAATGTTCTGCTTCATCAAATGATAGCTTCAACAGAAAGGAATCAACACAGCAGGAGACACAATCAGTATATATTTCTCTATTTATTATTTCTTAAATATATACATATATATATAATTTCTTTCATGTTTATTCTTAAGAGCAAGGGGTTGAGAAAGACTTTAAAATAAAAGGGACCCCGTGGTATGGTTTCTGAACCATAATTTAGATTTTGGCTACTTGTTTTTCAAGAGTATCAGTGAATTCACCCTTCTTTCAGCCAGAGGTGTCTCCAAAAGTTACCAGGGGAGGTGATGCTCCTTAAATAATGTAACCTATTTTTAGCAACATTTCCAAATATAACACCCCTATTGTCTTAACTATATTACCACAGTGGCCAATTTGGAATGGGTTGAAAAAGCTTTTGGAACTTTTCCATGCCAGATTCTCTGCCTTGAGCATGGAGCAAGTTTAATTTGCTAATTATGACTGAGGACTTATCCAGACACCATACCCCTTCCAGCCAGGATGGGTACAATGTCACAGTTTCGATGGGCATGACCTCATCTTGGCTGATGGCACAGGTTTCTTCCAAGGTGAACCTTTACATTCCTGAATGTGAGCAGTGTATAAACTAGTTTATGCCAATGACATGGAAGTTCTAACTGGGGAAATGTATCAATGTAATCATTATGAGTCATCTAATTCTTAAAAATAATAACTGAAGCTGGAATATTGTACTCACATAGACAAGGTGAATGTATGTATGATTTTGAGCGTCTTGGTTTGGTTTGGGCTTTTTGACTCAAAAGGTGTAGTTTAACTTACCCCTCATGAATGATGGAAGCAACCAGCAAGGACTGGTGATACTTTCAACCCTTTGCAAGGTGAATGTGTGGCTGTCATATCCCCACTTTGGTGAGCTCAGCTTGAGATGAGGCACACAGCTTTCCACAAAGGGAAGGTTAGTTCCCTTCTGAAAACCATAGGGAAGGTTAGTGTGTAGTTCAATACATGCAAATTATCACCATTATTAAGACCTCTCTCAAAAGAAGCTGAAGAGTTTTGTCCAAAGGCAAAAAATCCTACCAGAGGGACTTAGAAATATTAATCATCACTGAAAGTACATTTAACTGGAACACTGAATGGTTTTCGTTGTAGACAATGAAGATTATTTTACCAAAGCTACTACTGAATACACACAATTTATGAAGGCAGTGAGGGTTTTTTTCTCTGCTTTTTTTTTTTGTTTGGTTGGGATTTTTTAAGTGGTGTTTGTCTACCTACAGTGGCAACTATGTCCTTTGCAATACATAATGTAATGTGCTGCTGTTGGAGCCCTGGTACTTCAGTTATTTTAGGGCAGTTATGTCAGAATGAAAGGAAAAAAAAACGCCTCAGTGCTTTACATTTAAAAACTACTGGCATGACAAGTGCTAATTCATTAAAAAAAATCTCATTCATCAAAACAATTCATTTTTTGTTTGAACAGGCTGAATAAACAATTTCTTACTGATTTAATCCTGGCAGCCTTTCTAGTGACAAGTGGCTCCAGTTCATGTACAAGCACCACAGTGTCCTTAAGTATCAAGAACAAATTGGGTACATAAAGGACATTTAGTGATCACCTCTGCATGACTGCCCAGCATTCCCACTTGCCTTTTTCTCCCCCTCTTTTAATTATTTTTCTATTGTAGCAAATGTCATTAAAATCTTGAGTTTATCAGAACATTCTGAGAAACATCTGGGTTGGATCCTTTCTTTTCTTTCTCCTGCCAATGATGGGCTGACATGGCACAAAATGTTGTCCTGAATCAGCACTAGATTGTGTACTTTCAAAAAAGGTCACAGAATAATGCTGGAACAGTGAACAGCCACATGGAAATGTGCTTGCTGTAGAGCTCATTCTTGTGAAAATAGAGAAAAAGTTACAATATTTTCAATCCTTTGAAATGTATACTTTCATTTTGATTATCTCCTTTTTCAAACAGACATAAAGGCAAAATCTTTGTGCCATGGTGAAGAAAATGTGCTAATAATTAACAGCTACATAAGTGTGTGACAAACAAAAAGTAAATATATTAAAAATACATCAACAACCAATTGACTTGGCCTGAATTGACCAGGGGGTTGGACTGGATGATTGTTGCAGATCCTTTCCGACCGAAATATTCTATTCTATTCTATTCTATTCTATTCTATTCTATTCTATTCTATTCTATTCTATTCTATTCTATTCTAATGTCGTTTCGTTCTTCTGTGACTCAGGTCCAGTCAATCTGAGATCAACCTCCTCTCAGACTAAGTGTCTCCTCTGAACTTCAGAATAAGTCCCTCAGTTCAGCACTATTTGGCTGCTCTCCATACCATCTTTTAGGACAGCTTTGCCTTGAAACTGCTAGGAAAAAAAATGGCATCCCCTTGTACTTGAGTTGTGTTTCTTTTGCTAATATTGTTGTGCTATCATTTTAGCAATGAACATATTTTTTCCTGGTTTTTGTAGAATCAAGTTCTGAAGAGTGACAGCTTTCATGAACCCAGGTGGTTTTCCCTTTTGTGCACCAGCCATCCCACCACTAACCCTCAAACTCTACATGTGATGCCCAGTTCTGACTGAAATACACACAGCCTGTTCCACAGTGACTGGAAGCCAACACAGGGAGAAGCAAGGAGATTTGGTCTGCCTGATTGGTGGTATCCACAAAGACATGGGAGCCAGAAGAGGACAAAATAGAAAGTCAGCTTATTTCATCTAGTGAGAGGCAGTGAAAAAAGATTATCTCTTCTTTCATATTCTAGGATATTTTTCAGACTGCTAACAATATGAACACCTTCTTCAATCTTAACAGGTATACTTTACCAGTGTGGATGAATACAAGATTTTTTATATCCATGTAATTAGTCAGGTTTCATCAGAAGATTCAATGTAGCAGCTTATGAGGACAATGATATGGAGCGATGTAAACCTCTCAGTGGCATTCAGCCCTTAATGTTCCCCTCAGACTAGGAATCAGGACTTTCCCAACTAGGAATGTATGCACCTAAAGATGGGTTGCAACAACTGCAAAAATTAGCTTAAAATTTCAAGAATTAAAATAATTTATCTTCAAAATCATGTGCAAAAGTAGTATTTTTTCTAAAACTTCCCCATGTCTCCTTACTACATGTCACCTAAAAACTACGTGACCTTGAGCTGAGCAGTTAGTACTCACATTAGTCAGTACTTCCAACTATAACTCGCATCTTAATGAAGAAGTCCCACCCTCTTTAAATGCAACAAATTGAAAAACTAAGTAACAAAAAACCCCAAACCTTAGAAAAAGCTCAACTCTGCAGCTCCTGGGCATACTGTAAACTTCGATCTCTTCCTCTTCTCCTCATCCAAGTGCACACAAGGAAATAAAAGACCTGGCAGCAACCAAGTGATTTACAGAAAATCAAATCACACACGAGAATTTCCAGAGACTTTCAGTTGCATATGTTCAAAAGAAAGCTCATGCAGGATTTTCTGGTGTTTGGCTGATTGGTTTTTCCATGAAAGTCATTTAAAGCTGGTGGTTTGAGCCACTTTTATTTTTTAATTAAAGCTTCATGATGTTGGAAGGCAGGGAGGACTCTGCCAGCCTGATAAAAGTGGTGTGGATGAGTCTGTCTGGAAGAGTCATTGCAGCATACAAACTGTGTGGGCTGAGCACACATAGGGAGGTTGTCACCATTATGTGAACATTAATCTCACATGGGGAAAAAGTCCAGGACTCCTTTTCACCTTACAGCCTCCAGTGGCCCCCAAGGAGGAATGTAGCCAGGGGAGAACAGAACAGCAAAGTGGCTAAGGCAGGGGGAAAATGGAGCCAAGCAGTCCAAGTTCGTACACCCAGGAAGGCAACACATAAGCTTCAGATCTCAATACCTTGCAGATTCATGGCAAAACCCCCATATTTTCAGGGACTATTAATGGAGGACTGGCTGCAGCACTCTAAACCCTTGAGAAAACTACATGGTAGGGGAGAGATTTGACCAGTCTTATTCCAGACAGCTCTCTCTTTAGTGTCTCCAGCAAGAGAATGAACACATTACACCTTCCAGAGGATCTGCGAGCAGAAGGTAAGCAAGGTTTTGGAGTATTGCTTTCATAGAGTTTTAAAAGGGTATTTCTAATGCATCCAGAGTGCTTCCACCATTTCAGAATTGAAAAGTGTCTCCCCCAGCTGGGTGGGATAATGTTCATATTCCTGTGTTTCCCCATCTCCTTCCTCTCTGACTCTCCTCCTCAGAAAAAGCTAATTTCCCTCTTATCTTACTGAAAGCCAGCTTTGCACACATTTTCCTTCCTGTTTGCATCTTTTTGTCCTCCCCTTCTTTTACTCTCAAGCTTTCCCTTCAGCTCCAGCTTGCTTCCTGTCCCGCATCACTCTCCCCCATCTGCCACATCCTCCACACAGTCCCCAGCTCCTTCTGCTGCTGCGGGACCAAGCACTGCCGGAAAATGTCCTCCTCTGCCTTGGGAGGAAGTCGCAGGTTTGGGAGGGCTAGTGAGCCCTGGAAAATTTACAGCAGCAACTCCTGCATGCCTGCCTGTGGGTGCAGAGACACCCAGCACCATAAATCTGTACTCCCTCTGGATTTGGAAGATTTTGTTAGGGTAATCTTGGGAGAAATTATTTCCTTGGAAAACATCTGTTGTTATACAATATCAGAATAGAGCAGCAAAAAGGGAAGCTCCTCACCTCAAATTGTGTCACTTTAAAAGCCACCACTCCCAGTTTTTGCAGCAAAACAAAGAAAGTCTTGTTGGGGCAGTGGGCACCATTTCCCCTGCAGCTGGTGCTGGAGGTGGAATAGCTTTCCTTGCCAGTTGTGGGCTACTTCACAGATGTCCTTTTGTTCCCCTTTCACACTAGCCACAATTTCCTCTTAAACTTTAATCCTCTCTCCGTTTCTAATGTATGCAAATATATGCCAAAAATCAAGTCAGAGTTACAAGACAGAGCAAATTATTGGGGTGGGGGTGGGAGGGAGGGAGACAAGGAGGCAGTGGAATTTCTTTGTTAGTATAAATGTTTCAAGGATCAAAACAGTTTAGAAAAATATCTGAAAGCAAAGAGTGAAGTGTCTTTATTACCCATGCTAACCTGTGGGAAAAGGGAACAGCTGAATTTTCTATTCTGTACAGTTTACATGAAAAGAGCTCGCAGAGCAAGGAAGAAAACGTCTGCTTGTCCTGCCCATATGCTAGGTTTCAGCCAATGTGCTGATGGAGGAGACATTTTCCCTCTCCTGGGATTGCTCAGGATTCCCATTTTGGTTTCTCCTAAGTCCAAACCAGCAGCAAGCTGCAATTCCCATGGCTGCTCAAGTTCCATAAGCAACTGCTTGGAGGACTAGTTCTCAGAAAAAGGCAGATACACATGATCATCTCCAGCAACAGATGAAGATCACAGAGAAATGCCTGAAGTAAAAGGGAAAAAAAAATCCAAAGCAAAAAACCCCAAGCCAAACCAAAAAACCAAGACAGACGCATTCATTGCTACTTAAGTGGGTAAATCTCTTTCTGGTGGCATGTCCAACCGTCAGGCCAGTGATGGGGAAGCAGGTGAGGAGACAAGGAACTGGTTTCATTGCTGACAGCAATTACTCCAGCTAATAATGTGCCTTCTCATTTCTCAGCATGTAAAAAAAGACTTTGGATGCAGGAAACTGAATTACTTGAAGATCTATTAAAAAACCAGAAGATATTAATTATATCAGACATTAGAGAAAGTTTATATTGGGTGTCTACAACATTTATCTTTCCACTTTCTGAATGGAAACTGTTTCCTAATGACCCAAACTCAGTGCCACCATAAGTGGGTACAAAGCAGTTGCATTCTATGAATTTCTGTCTCCTCATCTTTGTGTAGTGTCAGTTTTCCTCACAAAACAGAAAACTAAAATAACTGCTGAGATTTGAGCTCTTGGAAAGGAAGCTTACTTTGCAGTTCACACGCGTCTACCCTTTTCTTTGTCTCCTCATTTCCTTTTAATGACACCTACTTCTCTCTGTCCTCCACACCTCCCTCTCACCTCCTTCTGTTCAACATCCTCATCTCCACTTCTGCCATCAATCATGTTCTACTGTCTACCAGTCTTTCTCTTTCCCTTAGTCCCCTAAGTCCTCCACATTTGTGAATATCATGTCTAAAAGAAGCCCAAAACAAACCAGTGCCACCTAACTTGTAATTTTGAAAACCTCGCTAGTAACTTTTTGATAGAAAGGGAAATTTTGGTTACAGAAATGTTGAGTTCTACTAGAGAATAGGGAAAAACAGAGGGGATGAAAAGCATGGTTTAACTGGTTGTTTGTTGGTTCAAACTGAAAAACATACAGCAGGAGATCTTCTCTTTGGGTTCTTTGTGCAGAGCTCAAACAGGAGTTTTCTTTATGAAATGGTGCATACTTTTATGGAGAAATGTAGCCAAGCCACTGTGCTGTTGGGGCCTCACTCTCTGCTAGGTGTCCCCATGTAGCTCCATCACATGGAGGTCTGCTATGGTCCCCTCTTGTTCCTCTCCTGTTACTCCCTCAGGCTGTCAGGGCTGGAGCACGAACACCCAGGGCCAGCAGTCTGGGAGCAGGGGCTGACACAGCAGCTGTCACTGGCATGGGATCATCTGGTATTTAAAGGGCTGTGGGCCTCAGGCACTGAGCACGTGTTCTTGCTGGCCAAAGGAAACCTGAAGCCTGCTGGCCAGGACGTATCTTACTAATCTCCTTTTAACAAATTTATGGATAGCAATCTTATGAAGGCTTTCATTAGATTCATCTAATAACTTGAGCAGCTATTTTAATGCAAGAATTACATTAAGATTTTTATGTAGGTGCATCAGATGATATCCGAATGACTCAGCATCTTTTAACACAGTCATTCATCATGAATGCCTCAATGACATAACTGGTGCTATCGTTTCTCCTATTCAGAAATGGAGAATTAAGTGTGGAAGGTTAAACTTGTTGCCTGATTTAATCACCCATAGGAAGTTTTTTGACAGGGCCTGAAGTAAGAGACAGCTCTCTGAATTGCTGTGTCACCTCTTTCATTAATCCGTTTTGATTTCTTAGAAAAAAGGCACAGCCAAACTTCATGGAAGCAAAACTAAAATGATACTTGTTTTGAAAAAAGTATGGAGATGAAAAGTGTTTCAGATAATGATAACAAAGGGGAAAGGGTCTGAGCCTATCTGTGAGTGCCATATTTGGGGTAAAAACCAACACTAAAAAAAATAAATAACAAGACGGATAATCTTTTTCAAGCATGTGTCTGTTTTGTCTGTAGGTATCAATGTGCTGGTACCTAAGACCTCTCCAATATGACACATTGTAACTTCTGATTTGGGTCACTCACTCATTCTGAGTGACCTGAACTTGTGAGAAGATATTTTTTTGGTAGGCCAGGGTAGGAAGACAGGCAGGGTTGTTGTTTTGGGTGTTCCTGACTCCTGCTTTGATGTTCCCCTAACCTCCTCATGGGCCAATGCCTTTCAGAACAATTGTGGTCTTGTAAAAACCATCCTTGCTCTATTTGGGAAGGAAAACCGTGCATCTAAGGCTTCCATTAAAAAAAGCCCATACACGAGTTTACTGAAGGCTTGGTACCTGCAAGGGCCACCTTGAGTTATATTTGCATATAAAGTCCACACATAAAGCCAAGACCCAGCAAAAAGTATTCTCATCTTGAAACTCACTCCTGACAAACTTCAAACTCTTGAGTGAGATTTCTAATGCTGGCACAAAAAGCTCATGAGCCCAGTTCTCTGTTGAAAGACCAACTCCAGAGCCCTGCCTAAACCTCAGTAAGCATCTCTGAAGAAACAAAGGTGGTGGAATAGATCTTGATGCTGTTCTTGAAGGGCAGATGAGCTGTTTCTAAGGTAGCTTTGCATGACATTTAAGATCAGTTACCTGCATCCATTAGTGGCACTCTGTTAGCCATGGATACGTTCTGCAGTACAGAAAGAAGTTAGTACAGATGGACTCATGCATACATATGGAGCAAGGTACAGAGTTCAAACTATAGGCACAGTATACATGCATGCCTGCTGTTCCAAAAGTTCTGTCACTTGACCCACACAGAATATTTTTAAACTTTAGTTTTTGGCTGATAAGTATTTCAATTTTGGTTTTTTGCTGAGAGAACCTCTTTTTTTATTTTATTTTTCAGCAGGAAGGCAAATCATCTTTGAATACTGCCAAATATAACAAACATCTACAGATGGGTTGGTCTGCAGCTGGAGGCTTTAACTTCGTAGTATTTATTTGAAATATCAAAGCCAGCAGAGCAAGGCTAAAACATAGTGGGCACAATTCACAGTGTTTTGGCTCTTGAGCAAATAGCAGTTGAACTTAGAGGTTGGAGTTTTTTTCTTGCTGAAATGGAATTTATGCAGATGTGCTTTGCACTAAATTCATTAACAATTACATCCTGGTGTGGTTTTCACATTTCTGTAAGGGATCTGCATAAGCACTAATTAGATCTAAAACAATGTTACTGTGCAAATTACAGTGCTGATTGTTCAAGTCGCCTTACATTCTGCATCTGCTTTGCGACGATGATAACATAGGTGCATGCAGTACAAATGCCAGCTTTTTACATTTAGAAGGACTATTTATTTAAAAGACAGCATTGAACAGATAATGCTGCAGCTTAAATATCTCAGAGATGCTTTTAGGTAGTATTGTAAAGTAAAAGAAATACTGATGCTAATAAGTTGCATAAACTAATTGCCATTTCATTAGTCACGAGTGATCTTCTCTGAGGCAAATCCACATCCTGTTTGGCAACAAGTACCAACTGGCTATAACCAAATGAAAGCAGAGCTTTGCAAAAACTGCATTGGCACTTGAATGGGGGGAGGACAAGAGAGAACATCTCAGTTCTACTGCTTCAAGCCGTGGAAATGAGATCTCTGACTCGCTTATTCAACTTCAGTTCCAGATAACACCTGGCAGTGGAAGGTCACCAGGAATGCAATCTATTTTTTAAGGAAACACTAGCACTAGCACTTCACTATGTTGATCCCCACTCCACCTGTAATGCCCCCAAGTGTGGTAAGGCAGCATTAGGCCTTAAAGCCACTTTAAGGACAAATCTTTAAGTTCAGTCATTATGCTGCTCTCTTTACAAATTTTAGTGCAAGTTGGAAAAGCGGTAGGACAGGATGGGGTTCAAGGTGTCACAATGACATTCATGATTGCAATGATTGGGATACTGTCTAGCCAAAATCACTCTCAGGAGGAGTCATTTAGGGTTGTCATGCATTGGAAGGGGCTGCTCAGGGAAGTGGTTGGATCACCATCCCTGGAGGTATTTAAAAGATATGTAGCTATAGCACTTAGGAACATGATTTAGTGATGGAGCTGGCAGTGTTGGGCTGATGTTTGGTCTCATTGATCTTAAGGCTCTTTTTCCAGTCTCAGTGATTCTGTGATTCTGTCAGAAAGATCTGGCCTCCCAGTCAGCTATACCTTCCCTGAGAGTGCTAACCAGGCAAACAGATGTGCCAGCAGTGTCCTTGTATGCCTGTCTCTCCCAGCCTTCTTTGCAGGTGGAAGCAGTGGCACAAGACCAGCGCATGCCTGTGAACTCAAAGGCACTATACTCACATTTACCACTCCAATCATAATTTTCTCTAAGAGCAAGAGTTCTTCCCTGATCAATCGAAGCCTTTGGGAAGGGCAGGGTAATCAGTAAGAAATTTCCCAGTTTACGTCCCGTACAAAAGAAGCCAGGAAGAAGCCATGGTTTAGGAGAAGCAAGGGTTTCCCACTACAGCTACTAGAGCATGAAGGATATCTCTTCTCACCAGGTTTTCTACAGCTCCAATGGGAAAATAGGGTGAGTGGAAAACATGAGGGCTTACCTTTCACAGTAAATACTGGAGGGATGTGAGCAGACTAAGAGAATTACCTGAGGGACTTAGGCAGAAGCTATGCCTTACCCTGGGAGATCGACAGGCTAGAAGCAACACATCTACCAATGCCCAATAATTTTCCTGGTTCCCTGCGTGTGCCTACTTGTGCTTAAGCATTTCAGTCCATCTACCCATTCTAGCACTTCTTGAACAAAGAATTTAACTTTCATCTAACTTGTAGATTTATGCACATCATATCAGGAATGACAATGTAGAATAGGACCCTTCTGCCTGGAAAAGAAAGGAAGACTACAAGAGTAAAAAAGAAAAAAAAAAAGGTATAAACAGGGTGAGTATGGATGGATTGTTTATTATCTCTTTTGAAACAAGACTATGCTGTTACATGGCAGGTCAAAAAATAAATGAAAGAAGATTTTCCACCTTGACACATAGCATGTGGTTTAGCTAGAGATGATCTGCCACAGGAAGCTGGGAGTTTATGCAGGCTTGCGAAGAAACTGGACAAAATCACAGAGGAAAAAATCCACTGAGGACTCCAAGACACCACCTTTGGCTCAGAAGATCACTGAGTTGCAAATTGCTGGAGGCTGGGTGACGGTTACAGTTTCAACACCTGCTTCTCTTGCTCTTAGAGTCTCCCCACAACAAATTTTGGTCACTGCTCAGTGCAGAATATCTATCGAGATGGAGACCTGATCTGACACACCATGGTTCTTCTCATGTCCATCACACCCTCTGTCAACCACTGAACTTGCACTACTGAGCTTCAAATATTTACTGCATGTAGTGCCTCTGCTGTCTCACCTCCCCAGACACATACTTTAGGCATAAAAACCAGGCATTGTCTAGAATACACTGTGGAGAGGATTCATGCTAGCCTATTCCAAATACTTCTCAAGATCTACATTGCTCAGTAGCTCTTCTCTGCTTCGTTTTCTTAATGGAAATGGCAAGACGGGATGTCCTGCCCTGGGCCCCGAGTTGGGCAAGGCTATGGGCCACAGGTCTAATGAAGAGGCTTAAGGGGAGGACCTCCCTCTTTACTGATTAGAAAAGAGATGGGAGATATTTGGGAAGATATTTTTATAAAATTAAAATTAGTATTAATGGATAGCCCTATGTCTTATATTTAGAACTGTCTTAAATGCCTGGATCCTGCAGACTTTCATGAGCAAGGCTATCAACATGCCTAATCTTTTTGGGTTTAGGCTCTGCAATCACTTACATCCAAGTCTTACATGTATTTTTGAAATAAAGAAATTGGAGAAATATTAAAAATAAAATTATATATAGGACTGTGCTTAAATGGCAGGCACATTTCTGCTTATTTTATAAAAATGCAGTAGTCTCCTAAATTTAATTAAGCCAGTCTGAGGACATGATGAAAGGGTTCTTTAACATAAAAGACTTTGAAGTTTCTAGAAAAGAGTGAGGTATATAACTCTGAATAAGGGAATCCCATAAGATTTCTCTGTACTGAAATTAAAGTGCAAGCTCTTACCTCAAGGATGCTATTTCCATCATCTCCAGGGTATTATTAGCTTTCGCAGCACATGCCGCTGTGAGTTACACTGCATTTCCCACACAGGCCGAAAGGACAGAGAAAGAAAGAAAGAGGATGCAAATAATCCATAGGAATATGTTGCTGCAATGGCTGGGGTTATGTGCATCATGGTCTCTCTCTACTCATACACTGGAAGACATTTTTACTGTGTGGTCTCACCTCCTACCTTAAACACAAGCCAGCTATTCTTTCCTTCGTTTCACAATTCACACTAGGTCAACTCTAGCAGGGAGACAAATTCTGGTTTCTCACATGTCACATTTAGCCACTTTTTCAAGTCCTGAGAATCCAGCAGCTGCTTTCCTTTAATCAAGAAGAGACTCAGGAGTCTGAGTTCTCCAGTACATTATTGATGCACTGCCAAATACTTGCGGAATCTATCTATCTATCTATTCTCTGTCAGATCCTCTTCAGTAGCTGCCCTACATAAAACACATTAGTTGCTTCCCTAAGTAGTATTTATCTGATAAGGTAACTGAAAGTTTGTGGTTTAAATCTGCATGATGACATGTGCTCTTGTCTTCTTTTTGGTTTTCCTATTTTAAACCCTCCTGCTTACATAATGAAATTGCATCCTTCACACAATTTTTGGTACTAACCCCATGCAAATCTAGGGGTTTGGCTTGCTGGGGAGGAGAACTGAAGCTGGTGGCAGTTTGGTCCTTTGTCATATGTTCTGATTGCTGGTATCACACCTTGACAAACCTGGAAGGTGGGAAGCAGACTCTTCCCTGCTGCATGGGGCGCATTTATGCTTCAAGGCTCCTGCAGTTGCTACTGACTTGCCTTATGTAAAACTTACTGATTTCTGGGGGATTATCCTAGCTCAAGGAATCCTGAGACCTAATTATCGTAATGGCATTGGGGTGTTTTCACCGACTCCCTGGAAAAATCCAGTTATTACCGTGGAGCAGCAACAGCGCGCACATATTGCAAGGTGGCAGAACTCTTGTGTCATGAATGCAATACAGAAACATTTGCCTCCAGCTCAGACACATTCTGTCAGAGCATCCTCGACGCATCTCTCCCGAGGAGTCAGATCTGACACTTGGGATGGCTGGCTGTCTACTCATCCACCCACTTCTTCTCAGGGTTTCTCTTTGCCTAGCAGGAGTGGGTACAGGGTTCATCGAGAACCCTGAAAGTAGGCTATTAAGTGACCTAGATTATTGCGGGGGGGGGTGCTATTTCTGTGCTTCCTGGCCTATGTGCTTATGTTAGTCCCTTTGTCTCCAGGGCGGTCTCTACCTAGCAGGAAATCTGGTAGGGCAGTGGAAGATGTATTAGGGAGAGCAGTCTGTCTGGAGAGAGGAGAGAAGATAATGGTGAATAAAAATAATGGACCTGAGGAATAACTGAAATACAAAACATGCAGTTGAAATCCAATCCTTTCTTATGTTTGTGGCTTAACATGTGTCAGTTGGCACATTAACAGTAGCATATGGGTTGCTCTGATGTGAGTTACTGCATACAGTATGTTATGTTCAGGTCTAAAATGTGTAATTCTTTTGGATTAGTGTTGGCAGATTTCAGTGTGCAGAGTACAGTAAATGTTCATAAATTTAATATATTTATAAGCTTTTCTGTGGAGCTCATTGCTGTCTGATCTGAGAACCTCCCAAGCAGCTCTGCAGAGCAGAGCACTGGTAACTGGAGCCTCCTTTATTGAGGTAGGGGATGCCACAGGGTGTCTGCTGAGGGCAGAGCATAGACCACATCCTAAGCCCTAGCCCAATGACCTCCATGACTGGATCTTTCTTCTTGAGGTTCCTATTGGGAAATGCCCAGGTCACTGAAGAACACACAGGTTTGCCAGTGAGCTGGTGGCAGACTTAATTAATTACTACTATTAATGTAGACTTAATGCTTTCCAGCATGCCCTTCCTCTTTGCACGACAATTGAAGCAGAGTACCTGCCAGGTCATTTCCTTACAGCCCATCTCACCATTCCCACAAAACCCAAGTCTGAACACAGAGGATGCTGTCTGAGACTGTCAACTTTTATGGAGCATATCAACAAATTATCACATTGCACATGAGCTCTGTCCAGCAGGACAGGAATCATTGTTTCTCCAGAAGTGAGGTGGCTGGGCAGGATCTTACTTCCTGGTTCCCACCCCAGTGAGGGTTGGCAGGTGGCAGGGTGAGGGTGCAGTCACCCACCCTGGCTGAGTAAGATCTTGAAGAAAGAAATAGCAATGTTCCAGCATCTAATGTTTTTAAAATAAAGTAACAGAGGTAAAATCTGTATTTCTTTAGAGCTTATTTCAATGGAGTTTCTTTTTAATTTCTTTCCCTGAAATTATTAGTAGCCCCATGCTCTCAGTGAAGTGGGAAAATTCTGGCTGTAGCCGGTTCCCAGAGGTCTTTGTCCATCATCAGGAGAATAAAATCCTTGGCAGAGAATATCTTGAAAGCATGACACTGTTGCCCAGCCTTGAGAAAGGCTTGTTAATTTGGTTGGGGCAAGGAACAGTTTTTAGAGGTGTGCACAATGTTTTTTCAGCCTCTTGCAAAAATTGGTCAATCTGATTTTCGCGCTTGGAAAAAGCATGTGACTTCTTTTAAAGCTGGTTGCTGGTAAGGACTGACACACAAGAAACACCTCTGCATCATGGTATTTCCAGCAGTTTATTATGACTAGAGACAAAATAAGACCAACCAGTGGAAAAAAGGCTGAAAACATTATTTTTTTAGCAAGAAAATACAATCAAATAGTGAAAAGCAGCCACACAAATCTGCGCAAAGTACTAAAATCAAGCATTTTGTCCTGGCTCTGGGCCACAGCCCAGCCTCTCCACTAAGAGTTGCCATGATGGACATGAGCCCTCTGGTCATACAGGGGACCTGGAAGATGTCCCCACCTGTTCTGGACTCAGGTGCCTTTGCCCAGGACAGTGCCAGTGTCTGAGAAGAGTAAGCAAAGAGAGAAAATGGTAAATCTCCAGAGGTGTCTCCCACCTGGGCTGCTGGGCACTGCTGTACTCAGGGGCTGCAACTGGCCCCACCTCCTGAGGGTGGCCCAGGTGAGGCTGTGCTTGATCAGGCACATGCCCATTTCCAGGATCCCCAGGACGCAGAGCAGCATAGCATTCAGCCATCCCTCTGCATCCTCAGCTGCATCTCTGGAGCAAGGACAGCCCTCTGGCAGCCGTGGTAAACACACAAGAAAAAAGGAGGGAAACCTCCCCCCCACTAAATAAATTAGTTTCTGAAAACAAGCTGTGTAACCAACATTTTCAGTACCAATTTAAATCCAGTACATCAGGTATGAAGATGGCAGCGGATAAGGTTATGCAGCTTGATAGTCTGCTTGCTTTCCTCCAGTACTCTGGTTTTTGGCAGAGTTTGTTTATATTTTCACAGTGACGAAATGCATATTTTTCCCTCTGAATCCCACCTGTACCTGTTCATCCTCAAAGCCTCACTATGACTGTCTTAACAGCTTTGAAAACAGATTTCTCACTTCGGCTTCTTCTCTTTATCTTAAAAAAAAACCAAGCCAAAAACAAACTCACCCCCCCACCCCCCAACTCAGCAATGAGTTTTTAACAATGAAAGGTGGGTTTTCTTGGGAATTTTTAAGAAGGAAAAAGAAGATCTCTTTTCTTAATATTTTCAGTCAGTAAGTAAAACCTACTTATCCATACAAAGTCAGACAGTTATGCAGTCAATGACTGACATAAATAGTGTTTACAGGGTTAGTTTTTAAACCTGTGGCTCACCACCTGGGTTTCAATCCCCTTCTAACAGGAACCAAGCTATAGTATCTCAAAAAAAGTGGGTGTGATTGAAGGAGAGAAGAACTATTACCCTAAAAGAGCCAAGTGAAAGAATAAGGTGTACCTGCAGAGCATGTACTGCATTGCATGGCATAAGATGGCTTTGTTAAACAGGGAGTGAACTTTTCTTCTTCCTCAAAGGGATGGAGAGGGACGGTGAAGTGAAAGCAACTGGGAAGATGTGGGAAGCACGTCTGGGGGGCAGCTTGGCTCCCTGCCTGGACACAGGGACAATGCCAAACCCCCTGGGCTGAGGAAGTTTTGTTTGTTATGGGGTTTGCTTGTTTTACCTAGTTTTAATTGCAAAAGGTCTCCCCAAGCAAACATAACTTCCTGCCTGCTGATGTGGTTTGTTCCTGCTTGGTTATCTCCTCATCCAACACCTGCTGTATCCTCAGGAGTGGGTGGAAGCCAGTGGGCACAGAGGAAGCAGCTCCGGCACCTCCTTCAGAGCCAGGATGCACAAAGTTATCTGGAAACAGGCAGCCTTTGCTTTCTGGCAGTTATTCTTGCAACCACTCATTGCTGTGTGGACTAAGGTGACACTGAGCAGCTCCTGACAGACAACCAAAGCAGCAAAGGGTCTTTGTAGAGGAATGCAAGTGCAGTGAGTTGGCACCTCCTCTCATTTTCTGGTTTTCTCTCTATCTCCAACTGAGGCTTCACTTGCCCCTCTCTGTTGACATTCATTAAGCTCGCCATTTCCATCCTAAGTGGAAGTAGTCAAGGCCAAGTTGGATGGGCTCTAAGGAACCTGGTCTAGTGGAAGGTGTCCCTGTCCATGGCAGAGTGACTTGAACTGGGTGATCTTTAAGGCCCATTCCAACCTAAGCCATTCTGTGATTCGGTGATGATCACCCCTCACTGGATGTGAATGGATTGGCTCACAAGACACAGGGCCAGCATGACAGTCATATAAACTGCATTTGGGTGAATCTCACCTGCCTACTGGGAGTCTGGTGACTACAGCACAAGACACCCTTGTACTTCACCACTTAGCTCTGGGGAGGAGCCGCAAAAACAGCACCCAAAAGCCTCTGCACCTCTACAAACCCAGTTTTGAACTGGTGTTGTGTAAAAGGGTGATGTGCAATGCCCACAACCACAGCTTGCTCCCACATTTGCCTGAGAGTACTCGTTTCTTGCAGTTGCATCACTTTCTCAGTGTTAGATATGACTTTACATTGTGACATAGGAGCAAAACATCCCAGTGACACCAAGCCCAGAACAGACCAGATAAACTGCTGGTGGCTCTGCAGTAAGTTCCTGTAACTACGTACATAACTGATGCTAAACAGCAAAGAGCTCATAAACCAGAGAAGAAGTTACAACTGCTAACAGGCTTGGAAAGCCTAATTTTGGAGGAAATAGTAAAGAGAAAAGTAGAAAACTGCTATCAGTCAATGAAATTTAGGGCATAAACCTGCTAATGTTTGAAAATATATAAGGGTAAGAGAAAAAAGAACAGGGACTCTTGATTCAGCAAGCCCCAGATTAGTGTTATGACACTAACAGAAAGCAGCATTTTCACAGAAAAATTGACAAGCCCCTTCTCATTTTTACTTATTAAATCACCCAACAAAGATCCACCAAGTTAGAGTGGACAAAACACTCAAAAGGGAGTAATCCTCCATCTGCAGTAAGAGGGTTGGGAGGATTGAATACAGCTCTATTTCATTACTCAATCAGCAGAAAAACAAATTAAGTTATTGCTGAATTATTTTAACTATAATACTCCATTTCCACTACTTTGACTTCTCAGAAATTTCTTCTCTTGATGAAACCTGTGTGATGATTGTTAAACCAAAACAACTCGTTTGTCTGAAACCTGAGCAAACCAACCTTTTTGTCAGTCAAGAGAACTGGAGGAAAATAGACACTTTCACTGGTACACATATAACTGCACCAACACCAAAAGTGGTTGAAATGACAAGCAAAAAGGTCTTCTGATGTGCAAGCATAGCAGCGCTTTTGGTGGGGTGTGTGTCTTGCAGAGAAGAAAGTGCTGGGTGCCTGTTTAAAGATCACAGATGTTTCATCAGGTGCACTTGCAAGACACTAAGGCAGAGACAAGAGATTTGTGTGGATATACTGCTGGGAAAAAAAGAATGGCCATTTTCAGGGGATGATTTCCCATATATGAGAGAGTGGGTAGCACTGACATAGAAGATTGGAGTATCAGCAAAGCTCATGAAGCACACGTGTGTTCACGGGCAAATTTACAGGGCAGAATAAGCATTTGTGGATGAGGATGCAAAACATACAGCTATTGCTTATTGTATTGTGGTTTCAGGATTTTAGCCTCTAAGAAAGACTTTAGGTATGGCTGCATTTTTTCCCCCTTCCCTTGCAAGAAGGAAAGAAACTTGGGTCAATTTGTGATGAGGTAAGGGAACAGATTAAGTCTGCAGTGGGTTTTCTTTCCCCTCCTTTTCTCCTGAGTGGCATAAAAAGGAGTCTCCATATTCCTCTCCCACATGCTGTCCTGAATTTCTCTCCTTTCCTCAACACTTAACTTTTTCTTGGAATGCCTTTACGTGCCAGATGACAGCAAGTTACTGTGCTAATTGCTTTATTCTTCAATAAGGACATTTACTATACCAAACTCCTACAATACTTATGTGTAAATTAGAATTTGGCCTTGGAACAGCCCTCTTTCAACAATTAAAAAGCTTTCCTGAATGGATAGCTTTATAGATTAAAAAGGCTTTGTCTTGGATAGATTTTTTTTCCTTTTTCTTTCTTTTTTCAGCATTAAGGGTGCCTGTTTTCACCCTTACCAGCCAAGAGAAGACTAATAAGTCTCTTAAATTGCTCTTACTTATGAATAAATCTGAATTCAGATCTATTCCATAGATGTGCAATTATGGAGCCTGAGTACAAATTCCCTTCTTTAAATCACAGTTTTAAATCTTTAAATTTTCAAATATATAAGCTGAAGTTTTGGACAAATATTTATCAACCTGTCAGCTATTGTGAACATGGTTGCAGCTGCATGGGAGCACTGAGAGCCATGGGGAATAAAAGAGGAACTTACCACTTAGTTCTTTTTGCCCAGAGAAGAAATGATAATTTTAGTTATACTTTGCTCGCTTACAACAATAAAAACAAAATGAAGCCACAGAAGAAAACTGTCATGTTACACCCCTTCCATCTGGCCTGTGCTACACACCCACATATCCCGTCATTCTACAAATTAATCTTTCACACATTTTTAACAAAAAAAGTGTTAATGTTATAGAAGAGAAAATAAGGTAAACACAGAGCTGTGTAAAAATACATTAACATTAAAATATGGTGGCAGTTATGGATTTTCTTAATTGAATAGGAGAGTAAATATTCACATCAAATCAATGCCAATGGCATGCAAATTAAAGCTACATTAGGGCAGCCTTGATATAGGCATTACCATTTTTGACACTTCTGTGATTTAAAATAATGTGCAGACTTTATTCGTTAATTTTTTCCTCCCTTTTTTATGTTATTTCTGAGTGGGTAATTTGCCATTACAGAGCAAAATCCTTCTCCTGTGCCCTCTTATGTTACACTATCTTATTTTTTTCTCCTGCCTGGATGGTCCTGTGAACACTGGCTCAATTTAATTTGGAGTTAATATTGAAGCCTCCCCATGGCAGGACAGACCTCTTGGAGCAGCTGCCCTCTGGCCATATCTGACCCCCCAACACCAGCCAATAACCTGTCAAAATAGTCTGAGGAAAAATCCCCCTTTCCTGGCTCTGCACCTACCTCTCCCCCGAGATCTTTCTTCCATGGTCTGATTAAAAACTGCTTTTAAAAAAATGGACCACAGAAGTGAGGCCCCTAGCACCTCAAAAAGGAGAAACCTCTCTGGGGCTCTTAGAAGCCCTATGACTCCAGAGGTGAAAGTAGGAGATATGAAGCTTGCTGTCTGGCACAAAATAAAACTCCAGTGTGAGTGGGGAAGTGGGACTGACAGATCCATGTGGGGCAGAGATGAAGGAGTACACAGTGGATGTGATGCCAGCAGCTGGTGAGTAGAAGCTGTGCTGTGCTGTGGACTGTGCAGATATTTCCTCCTGCATGACCAGAGGGAACGCCCCTGCCCTGTGAAGGCAGCAGCAGTGTCAGACATGTGCAGCCTGCACTCCTTTAGCACTTTGCTTTATTTGGAAGCTTCTCTCTTCCCTGGCACTTTTTCAGTCCTCGTCAATCACTAATGTTTCTGCATGCTGTCTCCAGATTTTATGAAGATGGGTCCCCAGTCACACCACCGTGCCCCCAGAAGAAGTTACATGCACAGGCCAGCTCACACAGCCAGAGCCAGCACAAAGTGCTCTCCTCCTTCTCAACAGGGCAGGAGAGGGGTCTAATGGACTGCAGGAAGAGAGTGCAGGAGAGAAATAAAGAGCAGTGCTATGTCCCCAGTTTGACTGTCCACCCTCAATCCATATCGACTCAGGAGGGGACTACTGTCTTTTTACAGCGTACACACCCAGCACAAAGCCCTAAAGCTTAAAAAAGACTCGAGGGAAAGAAAAATTTGAATGCTTCTAAGCACAAAGTCCCAATAAATAGGGTCTGTGCTGGAACTCACATTACTTAATCCTATACAAAGCTAAAAGCCAACATTCAGGTTCTCTTTCTGGTCTTCGACATTTCCCAGGAAATGCAGGTACAAGTCATTTGCAGGGTCACACTACCAGTGTTACCTGTATGTCTCTGAAGTTGCTCATCAGACTCCACACAAAAGTGGTTGCAGTAAGATAAAACTGCCACAGCTTGGGAGGTTTTAGCACAAAAGAGTCTGTGAACCTTTGCTTCAGAGAGCATCTGCTAAATTGACCAGCAAGATCAGGACAGAGCAGTCTGTGAGAACCCTTTTCTGCTCTGTCCTTGTGAGCCCTATCTCATTCAAGAATGCCAATGTGACTGGGGAGCAGGGGCACAGGGGCTGTAAGGGCATACGATTTCTGTTTCAGTGCGCATCTTGTACCAAAGGAGAGAGCTCTGAAGGCTATCTCAAAGCTTCTCACAGGCACTGAAGACTACATTTATACACATAAACCAATTTTCTCCCCTTTACTGCCTAATTTTTTCTAATCTTAGGTTTACCTCTAACTCCCATTTTCCTGTTCTTTCTTCTCAACTATTTTTCCACTTCCCCCCTTTATCTTGTATTTTTTTCTTACCCATATATTCCCAGGCACCTATGGAGGGGCACATTGTTTTGGGGATTTTCTTTTTTGTTACAGGGGAACAAGAGGTCTTCAGAGTTAGGACACCAGGTTGCTGAGTTCTTATAGCAGCCTGACTTTTATTCACTGCCTGAAAAAAAATCCACCTCATGGTCCCATTTCTGCTTTTTAATCTGAAGAGCTGAGGGGATAAGTGCCAATTTCAAAGACAGTTGGCTGCAATAGTTAATGTTTGTGCAACACTTCACATGTCTAACCATTGTATCCAATCTTCACCACCAGAAAGATGCAGAGCTGCTGCCACTGCCTCCCAGACTGTCTGTGAGCGTGATGATTAATGAGCTCACAGCCCTATTTTGCTGTTGAAGTTAATGTTGCTTCCTGAGGGCAACACGCCTGATGAGAGAATTTGCAGCAGTCCATACGCTATATTGATTCAAAATGCCACTGTATGTTTTAATTAGCTTTTAACCATTAAAAAGTGGGGTTAGAAATTAAAATGGCACATATGCTTATGCAGCACATGTCTGTACCTAAAAGGTGAGCATTAGGTCAAGTTATCAAGCCGTGGGCTGAACCACCACTGGCAGTTAAACCCTATTTGTGTAGCAATTAATACATTTCCATGGCTTTTCTTTTTGTTAGCTTTATGCCAAATATCCACTTACATCTATTTTCAAGCCTTGAGGAATGCATTTTTCACCCACCCACGCTATCTTTTGAGAGTTATAACACGCTAGGAAAGTTTAATTTTGCAGAGCTGAGGTTTAAGAGCTAACGTGAGGGAGTGGGCTCTGCTCAGGCTGGTGATAAAGTGATGTGTTGGGATAAAAGGCTGCACTGCAACCCCTCCTTTGCACCACCAAAGAGCTTCTATTAAGTCATTGGTAAGGTGCTCATAATTTCCTCATTTGTATTGTACTTATCCTTCATCCTCTTGATGACAAAGGGCTGGTTGAAGTAATATCCTGATCAGTAGGAGCCATTTTTGACGACTTATGGAGGACAAATGAGGTATTTTTTCCTTAAAAGAGGATGAAAAAAGAATTATGGGCCAATTACCAAACTTAATAATTAAACATATTAAAACCACCTAGAAGACAACAAGGACATGAGCGTTGGTTCACACTAATTAATCGTGAATGAGGCATGCTAGACAAAATCAGTTCCTCTCTGAAATTGGTTAACAGGTCTTGAAAGAAGGGGAGGTTATCAACACTGTGTCTTGCCTTCAGCCAGGCTGTTTGCCTTGCCCTGCTTGGTGACTAAACCAGAGAACATGCTCAAGCCAAACTGATCAGTGGTGACAAGAGTGGCTGAAAAGCCACGCACAACGGATCATTACCAAAAATTCACTGCCAAACTGAAGGGCTATATTGAGTCCAGTTCTCTACATAGCTGACCTAGATTTGATACAACTCTTTTTTTTTTCATTAATGATACAGATAAACAGCTTAAAAATACAACTTTTAAATTTGCCAATGAAACCATGAAAATGAACCATGTTGGAATGAGATGTAAGCACACGGGAGGAAAGAAGCGTTCAGAATGGTCCTAGCATACTGGAAAATGGACCAAAAGAGCTGGGTGCATGTCAATTAGGATGAAAGCAAAATGTTCTGCTTTGGAAGGAATAATAAATTGTGTAAATACAGGATCCATAGCTAGGGCATGGCCATGAAGGATGTGGACCAACTAGAAGCTGAAAAATACTAAATACAACATGAGAAACATGACCTACAAGGAACATGCAGGGCTGTTTAACCTAAAGAAGACAAGGCTAGACAGGGTACGATGGCTGGCCTCCAGCACATGAGCTATTAATGTGCAAAGGAAATAAACTCTTCTGCATGATCACTCTGGGCTGGATGGAAGTAAGAAGCTTCTTAGAACAATACTTGCAAGGAGACACCAGAAAAAATATTATCTCTGGAAAGACTAATGGAGAAGTGGGAACAATTGCCTGGTTGGATGGTGGGGTCTCCTTCACTGGAGATTTCCAAAAACAGGATGAACCAGCATTAGCCAGAAACATACCAGATACAGATGATCCCAACAGCGATCCAGGCAGGGAGATGAACTACATGAGCTCTTGAAATTCATTCAATCCTATTTTTTTTAGATTTTATTTCTATATTACCCTTGGGAGGTACGGAACTACTTCGTGCCTCAACTCTACGCTAGTGAAACAGGAGCATCAGTGGCCAAATTAAACAAATCAACAAGAATCATTTGCCTTGAGTTTGGCTGTCTGATTAATCACTTGGAGTTTGCAGCTTATACAATGTATCATCTGTGCCTGCTTTATCATCAAAAACAGATATTTGCCAATCACAGTGGGGAGAAAATCCGACATTAGTGTAATGACTGAATGCTCTTAAATGCATTTAAAGCTTTACAGACTAGTTGGCTGTAATGTATATTTAAAATTCTTGAAACCAGCAAAAGATCAGATTGAAGAAGGAGAGAAAGACGGTAGAACAGTGACACTGTGCAAGTTAGTTTAAATAAAGAATCTTATCAAATCTACTGACTACTTGTTCACATCTGTCCAAATATAACTTATGCCATATGTCCTACTATATAAGTCAGCTTGGAGGCAGGACACTTCCCTAAGCAGCAATTCACTTCCTGAGCCTGCTCTATCTTCAGGAGAATAAAGAAGAAGGGGGAAATGATACATCACAGAAAAATCTGAGAAACAAACAAAACAACCTTCTAAAAGCTTCTGGGAAGTAAAAATCCTTTTTCTACCCTAACAGTATGGTCAGCTGAATCTTTTGTCTTCTTGTGTATTAGGAAAGGCATCATACCTGATATTACCATAAACTGCCTTTGAGGAAATCAGATACCTCAGTTTTTCTTTGCCTTTTCACTTTGTCAAGGTGGCAAATATTGCCTTGCCAGTCGCCTCAGTGACCATCCTCCCATCATGGAAACACAACTTACAGTTACCACGTTTTGGGTCAGACTCCCAGTATGGCCAGTCAATTCCTCTGCCTCCAGTCTCCAAGGGTCTTGGTGCTGCACCAAGAGCAGGCTGGGGAGAGGAGACCCAGCCCTGCCCAGCCATGGGGTTTCTCAGCAAAATACTTCCTGGTGGGAGCTTTCAGCTGGTAGTGTCAGATAAAAATATCATCATCGAAATCCCGTTTCAGATACCAGAAGCCTCCTTATGGCTCTAAGAGTTTAATTTTCATTTAAAAGTCAATAAATAGAGGCATAAGGGTTTAAGATGAATTATGCAAGCCCTTTAGCCATAGCCATTACATTCTGCCACAAAAATGAGCTGCTGTTCTCACTTTGTTTTATGGGCTCACTGTAGCCTGTTGTTATTGTAGCTGCCAAATAAAAACCAGCAAACCATGGCAATGAAAATATAATCTTTTATGCTTTCATAGTCTTAGGATAAACTGGTATGTGCAGCTTTAGAGAAGGGGTTTCTTTTGAAGTCTGTAGTGTTATGCCCCTGTCCTGTGAGTCTTTACAAGTGGAGTGGCTTTTTGATCAGCTGCTCTCCCATCTCCAACTGCAGCACTGTCACGAGCTCAAAGGCAAAGAAAAACATAATAGCTTCCTGTAGATACGAAGAAAGTGTGCATTACAGGTCATTTCATAAAACTGAAAGTCCCCTTACTTTAAAAATAAAAGATTTGCTACCTCTAATTTCTCTCAAGCCTCCTCATTCCCTAACAGGAGCACATACCCCACAACTTGCTCCAAGTCATGTGTTTCCTAAGGGTCTGTCACCCAGCAAATGTGCCAAGAGAGAAAACCATGCAAAGTAATCGTGACAATGAACAGCAGCTGAATCCAAGTGGTAAAAGCACAAGACTCCACACAAAAATACCTGGGACAAAATGTGCACCAGTACAGAGAGAGAGGGAAGAAGAAGATGGAATCAGGTCAGGGTCTTACTCATGCAATGAGGAAAATGGGACTGTAAGCATGAGTTAATGTGCTTTCAAGTTAATTACAGCAGAGCATTATATTAATAGCAGAATATTGAGAATAAGAGCACGTGGATTAACAGGAGGCGATGTTTAGTCCATAACTTTTCCACCCAGAATTGATATTCAAAGATTGTCTTTTTCACCTTTGTAATGGCTTGTCTCTTTCTTTTGTCTGTCTCGGTTTATTTTCATAGTTGCATTCACTGGTGATAACATTTTATATTTTGTGCTTCCTAGTGGGAGCTATGCTGGATGCTGACACCCACTCTTGTGCAGAGATTTTTGCATATTTTTTTTCCTCTTCCACCCGTTTTACACAAGATGGTAACATATGGCCTTGGGTGATTAAATGATTTAGTGAATGAACTGAGCAGAAAGAGCAGGCTGATTGGAAGAAGACAGCTTCTGTTTAGGCATAAATGTCTTTGTAATCTGTAATGATGGGAAAGAAATTACAGAAAAGGCATAAGAAAATTTAACAGAGTTTTGGCTAAACATTGTATTTTTCAGGTCTGCTTTAAATATAGTGAAACAATAGTATAGCGGCTATTACTTGTTTTGTTTCTACAGCATGTGCTTGTAGAAGGGGCACCCCACAAATATACACAGAAACATACACCTACACTCAGCATATAAAGAGACAAAAATTAAACCAATGGTTTTGCAAAAACAAGGTGTCATTTTATTTCTGAACTTCTCAACAAGGCAGACCCACAGAATTGGTGTAGGCCACCATGCTAGCTGAAATGGCTTCACACCTTCTAACTTTCTCAGAATTACTTCAACTACAGTAATCAGTCACACCCACACGACCCCAGCAGGAACCACAGGAGGTTTTGTGAAAGGAAGACATCTGGATGCTTTCTGAGCAGTCCCACCCAGTACACCTCTGCCACTGCAGGGGCTCAGAGCACAAATAAACCATCAATCCCATCCTCTTCCTTCCGGGGCATCACGACTTGTGTCTCTCTTCTGTTTTAACTTGAGGTTTTGTGTTTGTCGTGTATCTTTGGGATAATACCTACGTGTTCTTGTGAGCATGCAGCGGCTCTCAGCGTAGTTCTGTCCTGAACAAGCATCTATTTGTGGTTGGCTGAGGTTGTGGAAGACTGGACTCCAGCAGCCAGGCTGTTCCTAGGCTGGAAATTTGAAGCCTTCGTATCCAAAAGAAGAGGTTTTTAGAGAGAAAACATTTCAGTTCTGCTTTCAGTGATGGTGTGCATATCAATAACAGTCAACAAACAAATCCACCTGAATTCCAGTTCACATCTCCACCCACAAGACCAATTCCATCTTTTATGAGCAAATTTTTATGCAGAGCCTTGAAATTGTTTTGGGACATCACAAAGAAATCCTTGCCCTCATTAATAATCCCCATGTGAAGCAGAAGCTCTAGCTTAAAATTAGACAAACCTATGCTCCAGAAAAGGACATCTGGACATAAAGAAAGTTTACCAGTGGTGTCTGTCCTCAGCTTGTAGTGTGAATGTTAGAAGCCACGTCGGTGATAAACCTCAGGGCAGGGCACTCCTTCTCCCACATGTGAGAGCATTTGAGATGAGAGAGAAGGTTTTGGCTCACATGGTAAGAAAAGCTCTTAGATGAGTACATCCTGATCCTTATCCAGCATAGTTAGGGCAGACAAGAATTACGGATCCAGTCAGCCTCTGGCACAATAACATGCACATTTAGCCAATTCATGCAAAGGCTGTATTATATTATCTTGGCACTTCATCAGCATTGGTTCCCCAGAGAGAAAACTCTGTTCCACGGTGACATCAGCTGAACCTCAAGTGTGATGGCAGCTTCAAAAACTACTTAATTCTTAATTTTTCTGAAAACCAGATTGCCATCAATTAAGTTACACTACAATGAAAACAAAACAAAACAAGAGTGCCGTGATCATAAATCCTAATTTTCACTACTCTGGAATACATAATACTGTTGATATTTTTTCTGCTTTACCTCCAGTCCTATCCATCAAAACTTATCAAGAGAGTTTTAATTTACCAAGAGGGTACTCACTTTCCATTGTCCTATCAATGAAAACAGTAGCAATGCATATGGGTGACACTATACCGTTTGAAATAACCTGTAGGGCAAAACCCTGGGATATTTGGTGGCAGACAAGCAGTTTCCATTGTCAATTTTTTTGCCACGGAAAACATAATCAATGGAATCTACAGTAATTAGCACAGCACTACTCTACAATTTGAGGAAAAAGGAGAAAACTGCATTACAGGAGGTATAAGAAAGGATTAAGGACCAGATTTTCACCTGGTTCTGCAGTATAACTGTGTTGTGTTAGCATCTAAATCTATTGCTCTGGACCCAAATGTCACACAGGCACCTTGACCCTTGTCAGCTTCTGCTGGACTGTCCTCAAGAAGAGTTTCCAAGAGCACACAGCTCCATTCAAGCTCCAGAAACAAACGCGACAAACACTTTTAAGGCTAGCAGGCAAAGCTGGCATCTGCAAAGCAGCTCACTATGTATTAATGACTCTTGAGCAGCAACAAACAACATTGGGAGATTCACCACACAAACTGTGTTAGAAAATGCGCCAGGAAACCTCGATGTTCTCAGATCAGAGGCAGAAGCCGGGAGGCTCTACCCGAGCTGCAGGTGCTCCTGTAGCTCCACACTGCAACGTCAGCATTGGTTATGAGCCAAAGGCCTTCAGGCCTCCTTGTTGCCTGGAGGATATAAATGAAAGTCAGCAAGTGAAAAGGTGCAAGAAGTGCAAAATTGCATCATGTCTTTCCAAAATGCATTTGTGAAGTAAATGAGATTCATTTCTTCCCATGCTATATTGAGATCATTTTTATTTTCCTTGGCTTATGAATGTTCTTAGTTCAATTTTCTTGCGTGTGTTCTTTACAGTATCTTGGGATGCCTGAGGTGATTTATAAATATGTGTAGAGACCAGGTGTATCACCAGATGTTTACGTCCCTTTACAACAAGGCTTCACCACCCCTTCCAATGGAATGCCTGTCTTATATTATTTTTTCTAATAGAGGATCAACTGGACTATTGGGTATTTGTGAGTTTTCCCTCTGAAGGTTTTTTCCTTAATTCACTCTCTATCATCTTGTTTCTACATTTATCATAACGCTAAGTCTTTAAACCCAAGTACTTTTAAAAAAATTAAGAGTACCTTTCACATTAAAAAAAAAAACCCAGACAAATGTCAACAGTTCCAGGTTTAAACCAATAAAGACTTACTCACTGCCAAAAAAGATTTTTAATCTTAAAGTGTTACCTACATTCACTTCTTCTCTGTTTCTCACCATCTCTTATTTAGAAATAGTAAAAAAAGCGTTTTATTACAACAGCTGTATAAATGGTAATTGCAGATCACTCTCTTAAATAAAACTGTAGTAAGAAATAACCTGTAGCTCCAGGGTGAACCAGTATACACAAAACAGACAAAGCAATTTACTGGAGGTCATGTAGCCAAATGATAGAATGGAAAAGAAAACACAACCTGATTTAATTAGGAGCCAGCATTGCAAATACTAGATGAGGGACAGTAAATTTTTTCTCAGTACACCTTAAAATGTAAGGAGGCAAGTTCTTGTATATGAGGAGGAAATAATAAATTAACAGAATGTACAAACAGTAATTAAATTAAATTAAATTTTATTTAACATTTATTTTTAAATTTCAGGTCCCCTAAAAGTCTGTTAGGATCTGAGAAAGTTCTTTTGCTAAATGTCCTCTTCAGCAAATAAATTCTTTGATGTTTTCATAATAAGCAGACCCATTTTTCAAAGAGTTTTTTATTATGAAAATGCCTAAATTGCCTCCCTCAGTAAAGCTGACCTTGCATAAGTAAATATTCACAAACTGAGGTCTTACTAACCAACCCAGAGCAGCTGGTGAGATGGCTTACTTGAGGAAGAAAGAGGCAGCATGAAGTGTAGAGATCTAGGACAACATAGTTCATGTAATCATTTCAGGCACAGTCACTCACAGTTCAAATATATGTAATTGCATAAGTTATTTGTATATTTAACATTAGAAAAACCAAAGAAACTAAACTTTAGAACTATTTTCCCAAGTATTTCCTGTTAAAGTAATTTCAACATTTATTTTTGCAATTGGAAGAAAAAGCAGTTTAGTAGCTATAGGGAAGATGTTCAAGAAATGACAGGCAGCAGGGAATACAGTACTGATTTTTCTCAGATGAAGTGATTATTAGCACTGAGGAAACAATCAGGAAACATGAAGAGTCAGCATCTTAGCTGCTGTATCCTGAAGACAAGGAAAAAATCCTATCAAGTTCCAGCTATAATGAAATATGGAACAGGATGCCAATGGAAAAAAATACCCAAACCCTTAATGATGGAATTGTATCAGTATCTAAGAGGGACTGAAAGTTAAAAATTAAAAAAATCCACACCTAGTGCAAGCAATTAGTTCACTGAAGGATGGAGTGAAAAGTGTTGTCTTTTGTACATATATATATTTTATATTTTCATATATGTATGCAATACTTGAAGCATATGGACATCTAGGTGCTATATACATAGCAGTGCTGTCAAAGCAATTAGGCACAGCTAGAATTCAGTATGTTTCTTTATAACAGTTTCATATTACTGAAGAGACGAAGTACATGGCTTTCAGCTTTTATATCTACTCAATCAATTTTGGTTATTAATACATAACCAAGTTCTTTCTCTTTGAACTCCAAGTCTCTGTAGGTGACCCTTGTTTTCTTTAAAATACTTCCCTGTATTACCTCTTTACCTGAAACTGAAGGGGAGGTGGGGAAATACCAAATCTCCTTGGATTAGCCCTTTGCTAAGGAAGACCTTAGCCCTTCAAACCTGGCCTCCACTGCCCTATCCTAGCCCGCCATTAAGCCGTGGTATTCTCCAAAGCCGCTGACCTCAATCTGCCTGTGAACCATGATGAGGTCTGGAGAGCTCGCTCCCCCTCAGGCACCACCAGCCTTCCCAGCGCTGCCCGGGAGCATGCAGACCTGGGCACACACACATCTCATACGATGCCAACCCGCTGGCACTGCCCCTCATAATCCGCCCCGCCACGGCGGGAAGCACAAAAATTACCCACAAGTAATTCAGCGTTTGAGGTGGAAGCACAGGGCAGAGCACTTGCTTGGAATAGAGAAGCCAAAGCACTTGCACTCTTGTTACAAATTCACAGCTGGCTGGTGCCAATCAAGGAGAGAGGCTAGGACACAAACCACAAAACTACAAACATAAATATTTATTCTTGCATCTCAAGTGCCCCAGCCAAACTGGGCACACGCCTGAGATTTCGCTTTAGGAGTTTTACACAATGCTATGATATGATTCACCTAATTACCCAGTGGTGCTTAATTCTAATTATCCAATCATAAATGTGGCAGGGCAAAACTACTCTATTTTTGTACATCTTCCAGCAGCACCCATTAGCATCCTTGTGATTTATGCTAATCCAGATGTTCCTGCATTCAACTTCTGCGAAGTTACCAAGCATCAGCAACTTGAAGTTTCCCTTAGATACGGATCCCTTAGTGAATTTTAGCAAAAGGTTTCCTTATCTTAGTCCACTATGTGTTCTTAGTAGGGGCAGATGACGCCTCTTGGGTCTTGAGCTAACACTTGAGATACGCACTGTACATATATACATACCCAGCGCAGATATAACCACGCACCATACAGTAATAATGTTCTTGCCCCTAATGACTGCATACTCTCAGCACATTATGGCACGCTCTCCACGCCGCGCGGCCCCGCGGCAGCCCGGCAGCGACCGGGCGGGCGGACGAGGCAGCAGGAGCGCCCCGCGAAGCAGGAGCG
>VXBB01018274.1:323295-341357 GCA_013399915.1 Illadopsis cleaveri | reverse complement strand
TTTTTTTTGAACAAAGAAAGGCAAATCTCTTCCTTATAATTTTACAGACGTCAGAATCATGATTTTGAAGCCCATGCTTGAAGCCTCATTGTTGGGGCAGTGCAAGATGCCATCCCTGGAGCAGAGGTCCCTGGCTTTCTCCTGCTCTCTTGCTGAATGAGGTGCTGGGAGTGGGAAGTCCGTGGCCAGTGTTGCATGGTAAAATGATGTGGCTAATTCAAAGCCACTGAACGTATTGAAGAAGGATGAAAAAACCCCAAAAACCAGAGAATGAAAGTCATCAGTGAAAGTCATGTTTTTCCTGAGGCTTGATGCAGGGTTTGATATTTCAGAGTGTGTTTTCATCACATCTTCTCTGCTACCTCTCCAGCCCCTTTGTGCACCATGTTTGTTGCCTGATGTTAGGTTTGGCTCCGCGCCTTTCTGCTGTCGGCGGATCCGATTTGAACGCATTCTCCCAGAGTTATTTGTTGCTAAGAGAAAACAATTTTCAAGTCCTCTGGAGAACACCGGAGGAGTATGGTTAAATAAAAGTTCATCCCTGGGTTCTGGGCAGAAATTAAGTTAATTATGGAAGTGTTTGTTCCATCACAGATCCTTCTGAGATACTTGCTGGTCTTCAGTGGGCACTTGCTGCAACCCCTGGTTTGTGTCTACGCTATTTATTTAGAAAAATAAGGAAGGGCTAATGGCTTCAGCTGTAGCATTTTTCCAGGTTATGTGCACACTCCTGCGACTGCCCCATTTCCTTTCCACCTCCCCAGCCTCATTTTCCCTGGGAGGCCGTTTTGCCATCCCGGGTACATGCCGCACAGGAGGCTTTCTGCTGTTGTGCCATGTGGAAGCGGGCTGTGAATTTCGGCAGTCGGCAGCGTGGCTGTGAGCGCGCAGCCTGGTGCCTGTCAAGCATCTTGTTAGCACAGCATCCACAAGAAAACTACTCTGAGGAATACAGCTGGGGGGTTGGAAATCACTGCAAAATCCGTCCCGTCTCCTCCCCTCCCCTCCCCCCACCCCATTTTTAAACACAGCTCTTGTGCATGACTGGTGGGGGGTGGTGAGGAGAAGGAGGGAACAGGGAAGGGAGTTTGCTCCTAAAATTGGGGTTTACTTTCCATCGCAGTCCCTTGGAAAGTGCTGTTGCCTGAGTGTGCAGCAGCCACACAGGGCAGTGAAGTCAGCAAGGCCAGGCAAGTCAGTACAGAGGCTGGTGGCAGGTTCATGTCTCCTGTGGTTCTCCTCATGGGGAAGGAGAGGGAAGCACTCCTGGCTCCATGGGGTGGCAGCAATGCAGGGAGGTCCCTTCATCACCCCCTTCCCCAGCCTTTTGGTGAAGGGTGAGGATGCTGCAGCACCAGTGTATGGTGGCCTGACCCCTCAGTGCAGCTGGGCTTTGCCATATCACAGCTGCACAGTGCATTTCTCTAGGCCATGTGCTGCTCCTCCTGGATGAAGGCTCCCCCTTCACAGAGAGCTTTGAACGACAAGTCCTACCCTATTTCAGAGTCAGAGTGAGGGACACAGTGGCCCTCGTCTTTTTGTTTACTTGTTTTTTGGGGCATACTCTAATATTTTGGAAACTCTTGTCTGATGATGGTCTTGGAGCAATTTCAGTCCCCAGCCGTCCATCCTCCTGGGGCCTCGGCTTGGGCACATTTGTGAGCCAACCAATGACACAAAAACATCCAAGTGAGATCTATTTTTTCCTTCTCTTTTGTTGCTTAATGGATGACTCAACTTTCTTTTGTGACTGGATAGCTTTAATTTATAGTTTTTAGGCGAGCGATCGTTCCTCTCATTATTTTGGGTTAAATATTCTTATTTGTTGATTATTTAATAGTTTGTTTGGATAAAGATGGAAAAAAAAAAAGCAGCTTGGTGCCATAGACTGAGTCCAAAAGAAATTAACTGCTCTGCTGCACATATTGGAGCAGGGAGTTTGTGGAGAATGCAGCCCCGCTAATGGACTGGCAAACTGATAAAGGCTTTAAAGATTCCATATAACCCCACGCTGCCTCGTTTTATTAATTAACTCTCCTTGCTTTGTAGCAAGGTTGTCCTGGCTATGGAATAAATGAGTGGAAGGAATGGCCAGTATACATTAAACATCATTTTACGCTTACCCTTGTGGAGAATTAGGGTTTGGGGTGTGGTTTTTGTTTTCCAAATATCCTTCCTCTGCTGAGGTTTTTCTCTGGGTTGAAGTGATGGATAAGGTGAAGGACTGCACCTGTGGCCCCTTGATGGCGTCCCACAATGATGGGAAAGGCGTGGCCTGGGGGCACTGGAACGTAGAGCTCCCACGCCCAGGGGTCTGCACATAACCCACGGGCAGAGGGAAAAAGGGGGGCTAGGGTACCAGGGAAGTGATTGCAGTTATTCTCGTGAGGAGAGGACAAGGAGCCACTAAAAATGAGGTGCCGCTCACAGCAGCAGTGAGCGATCGCTCGCAAGTAGCGATTGACTTCTCAGTTCTGCGTCCTGGAGAACAGGCGCTGTTTTGATGGACTGCTTTATTTAATCACTGTTTATCTGGAGAACGGCTCCGCTAAGGCATTAAATATTTCCGTTAAATAAAGGTCATTGTGAATTAAGTTTTTTAATGATTCACTAAATATTAAAGCTGGTTTTTCTTCTGCCGCATTAATTTTCTAATATTCCCTCTGTGTGTTTTCTTTTACAGGACATTCGGATTATTGTAAAGCCTGTTAGCCAAAAAGAGGCAATAGATGAGACAAAATTTATTTATTTATTTATTCATTTAAACGCTGTGATTCGTGGGACAAAGTTCATTGATGCATCACACCATCCACTCTCTGTCTGGACCAACGCAGGGGTTTTTTGTGTGGTTTTTTTATGGTGTGGGGTTTTTTTTTCTAAAACATTACTTCTTGGCAAACTAGATATGCAAATGCCAGAATACACTAAAACCACATTTAATTGGACCCACTTGCCAACTTCTTGAACACAGCTTGGATTATTTCACTGGAGGCTGCTTCTGTTAAAAGATGGGGGAGGAGGAAGTGGCATATTGACAGGGCTTCAGATAATTTTTTTTCCACTAGAAGTACAACGATGCCATGAGCCAAGTTTGGAAGTATTTTACTATGTTTAATAATTATTATTATTAAAGGATATTGTAAACATATGCATTTAAGTGGAATGTAACGGGAATACAATCATATAATACAATACATACAATAATAATATTATACAATACATAATACATACAATACAATACAAGCCACTGCTTTAGCTTTGGATTAATTTTCAACTTTTTTTTTGAGGGGTAACTGACTCCTGCAGTAACTGGAACCTGTGTGGCGCTGTGAAATGCTGCTTTAGAGAGCGGACATGTATCCTTCTCCCTTGCTAAATGAGCTGATTAACAATATTCATTCCTTTAGGAGATCCGTGAAATTTTCATCCCTCACTAGCAACCAATTAAATATAAATCATATAATAGGATTAAAATGACAAGGTTTACAGAGTTCCCAGCAATTTCAAGTGTACATATGGATGCATATGTTATACTTTGGTATTTCAAAGAGAAACAGAAACCTTAATAAATTATTGCCCCAATAATTAACACCGATTCTCTGAAAGCTGATAGGAGGGGATTACAGTCTCTTTCCAGAGCCCCTTTTGTACGCTGAGGGCCACTTGCAAATGTGGGTGAGTTGTGAGGCACCCAAGAGCCGATTTGCTGACGGTGGTGGCAGCCGGGAGCCTGGTAAGGGCAGGCACAAACGCCATCGGGGGCGGGGGGAGGGGCTCGGTGCAAACTTCCCCTGTGCCATGTATTGACCCGCGGAGATGGGAGCGACCCTTCGGTGCTGCGGCCACTCTGCTCACAGCGATTTGGTGGGTGCCCTTTTGGCCCAGGGAATAATTTCTGCCTGCACCGTGATGCACCCGGGCATGAAAGACGCTTTGTCTCCACCTTTATCCCTACAGGAAGAAAAGCCTCGGCGCAGGCAGGCTGCTCTCCTGCCTACCACGGTGGCTGGGCAGGGATGCTGTCAGCCTCCATTGTGCCCAACTCCTCACGGTGACGGCACACTCCCAGTTTTCCCAGCCCGTGACCTATCGCAACGCCCGGCTGCCGGCGAGCAGGAGCCGCGGCTGCTCCCCTCCGGCGGGGTGCCCTATCCCACCGGGATGGGACATGTGGCCAGGCCCTGGCACGATACCAGGGGCTGAATGAACAGGAGGAGCGGGAGTCGAAGCAAACAAATATTTCTTGGTATGTGCAAGTTGTCGGAGATGTTGGTTTTCAGTGTCAGCCTCAGCTTTTTCTGTAACCCCCTCCCAGTCGAGGGTTTTGCACTTCTTTTTATTCCCATTTGCGATTTGGGGCAGCAGATTGGATGTGACGGGGTGAGGTGAGGACAGGAGCAGAGCGGTCCTCGCAGCACAGCACAGGCAGCCGTCGGGGGGGACCCACACCTGCCCCCATCTCCGTTAGCAAGCACTACCTCTCCAAGCAAGGCTTGCTCCTGAGGCTAAAGCATGGTTTTACTGTCTATGAGGGTTTGTAAAAAAAATAATAATGTCACATAATAGTGGCATTGCAATTAGGGAAGAGGCGTCACTTTAGATAATGAACATCTTTTTAAGGTACTTATGCAATCTGAAAAATCATAGCTGGGCTGGTTTTTCTTTAATCTTGCCATCTACCCAAAGCAAATTTGCAAAAGAGAGGGTTTATTGTCATTAGAGGAATTCTTTCAGCTATCAGAGGAGAGAACAATTTCTTTGTCATTAGCAAAATCCCTGGCTTTCTTTCCGCACATAAACAGTTTACACGATGCAGTTTTAAAATGTGCTTGTCTGTAAGCCTTCGCAGGAGCCTGAATTGTGAACATTTCGGCGTTTGGATGTAAAATCTGGGATCTCAATTTAGCCTTCTGTAAATGCAAGGATGAAGGGCAAAGCACAGATCTGGGCATGAATTTTTAAATTAAGGGTATTCAGTTTCACAGTTTTAGGATGGCACCTATATGCAGTCGACAACCAAGATGTCTGAGCAGCTCACAGTCTGGAGTTTATTCTTAAATAGTCTGTGAGGCCTGGATTGCCTATTGTCCCCCGTACATAAGGTTCGGAGATGCATTGGCCCAGGCTACGCCAGCAAAACTTCTCCATGCAAACCTGGCAAGCCACAGCAGTAGAAAAGGTTTGACATAGTTTGTGTCCCTTGTCACGGTACCTCTGCTGATCGCAGCATAATGGGGCTGCATTTAGAGGGATATAACATTCCTCCCTTGGGTTAGATCATTACACTTGGGGAGCAGGGTTTTTTTAAGGATGTCCGAGAAAAAGCTGTCACCTGCTGCAGTGGGCTGTAACTGTGCTTGGGTGATTGAACTGTGCTGGCGAGCCCTGCTGGGGCACTCAGAGCCAAAGAGATCAAGTGATCATTCCAAGCCTTGCAGGAAGCTGGTGCCAGAAAAGAGACTGCAGCACAGCCCCTTGCATTGCCTCTCGGTGTCCCATGCACTGAACCATCCCATCTCCAGTCCCAGCTTTGTTTAAAAACAGTGAAGGGATGGTGTTGAACCAGAGCTTTGTGTTAGAGCTTAATGATCAGCCCCCCCAGAAAAGAGATCAAAACCTTTCAATACCATACAAATCAGCTGCCTGAACATAAAGATGAACCTAAGCCAGTGACTGTGGCAATCTGCAGCTAGTAGAAGTGAAAGCAATTTATTTCAGTTAATAGAGAATTCATTTTTTCTAAAAAGAGCAACTGGGTTTCCACGATGGAACTGGAGAACTGGTGTGTGAGGAAGATTGAAATAATTGGTATGAGTAGGATGTTGGGCCAAGACAAGCAGGAAATAAATCCATAGGTGTGCAAAATGTAAAAAGAGCCAGCAGGTAGAGGGTCTCAATGATGGAATGATCCAAGGCACTTTTTACATCAAAGCAGCATGGAAGTCAAGGTGGGTTGCACTGTAGAACAGCTGGAAGATTAGCTCATAGGAAACCTCCTAGGTTTGGATAGTTTTTGTCATATGCTGATCTGAACACTGGGGTCACAGGGAACAAACAAAGGGTGATGAATGTGCAGGGACCTCAGTGCATGGAAGGAACAACCCCTCGCAGTTAATGTTACAAGCAAAGGTAGTGAGATGCAACATTTTTCAATGAATTGCAGGTTGAAAAAGACAGGAGTGGCCTGTGAGTCAGTGCCCTCTACAACTCCAACACCCTGAATGAGATGGGGACACTCAGTATCGTGAGCAGGAATGTGCCACTGAAATGCCTCTGTGGACCCAGTACAACCAATGTCTGACCATGGCACCACATTCATTCTGTGTGGACACAGGTAAAGCTACACTTACAGCAGTTCAACTTTTCCACCTGTGTGTAACTCTGAAATGCGTCAGGTTCAGCAATAGCTGACTTTCAGCTGAGGATGTCACAGATGTGCTGTTTCAGGCCCAGACATGCTGACCTGTGGTAAATCCTGAGGGTTCTGAGGTGCCCCAAGCAGGACAGAGCCTGAGCCCACAGCAGGACCCAGGCCACAGCTCTCCTCCCTGCAGGGAACCTGTGCTGCAGACCCACACTGGCTCTGCAGCATCCATAGTTGCATCTACAGTGCTGGTTAATGATTAAGTTCCTGTGACCAGCCAAGGAGAGGAGGCTGATGTGTTACCACAGGCTGATGTGTTACCACAGAGATCACAGGAGGGTTGAGGTTGGAAGGGGCCTCTGGAGGCCAGCTGGTCCAACCCCCTGCTCAAGCAGGGTTCTCCAGAGCAGTCTGTCCAGAACCAGGTCCAGATGACTTTTGAGTATCTCCAGCTGCAAACACCAAGCAAGACAGATGCCATTTTGCTTTGCCAGTTTTCCAGAGAGCTGTGTTTGTGCATGGAAGCAGAAATGCCTTACCTGCAACTGCACTGGACATGGAGTTAGTGGACCCAGTACCAGTAGGGACACCACAGCTGCCCACCCCAGCATCTCCCACGCTTCTATGTGAGGGGCTACCAATAACTCTTCTAACACCACAAGGCAACTACTTTGCACTGCAGAAGTGCGACATCCACAAGGCTGAAGCAGCTTTGGAAACATTTGAAGGCAAAGCGGCTCTTGGATATGAAGGTGGTATATTGGAAGGGCAGTGGCCAGTTTGCTTGGTTTTAAATTAGCTGTGATCAAGGGAAATGGCAAGACATTTCCAAGCTGCAAACACGTCAGTGTTTATCTTCCTTTTAAAGAGCTGGACAAAGTTGCTGGTTTTAATAAACTTGAGTTTGAATCAAACAAGAAAGCTTGAGGTCAAATCTTATTTGAAAGCAATCGTAGCAATCTCTGACTAGGAGGTGGTCAGATAAAATTTGATAAGTCAAAATCTGATCCAGATTTTTTTAAATGCAGGCAGATTTCAAAGGCTGGGTCATTACAGAACGTGAGATTTCTGTGAGTCAGCATGTTACATGGTCTGATGTATTGAGACTCAAACAAATGTTAGACATATGGAAAGACCTCTATATATAATGAGAGATGTAAAAACCAGAATGACTGTTTAATTTCGAAATAGGATAAGGAAAAGGGGCACATTAGAGGTATATAAGGCAGTGAATAGCACAGCAGAGATAAGCCAGTGCTTCTGTTCACTGTCTGAGACTGTAATTTCTATTTACTGACACATAAGCACTAGAAAATTTTCTCCGAGCATGGGTAATATACCATTGTGCCACAAGGTACCTGTTCTTGGAAGAGCATATAAAGGTTACAGAATCTAGGAAAAAAATGTATTTATATGGATAATAAGCTATAAATCATGCTTTAGTGAGTAAGCCAACTAAAGCTTGAGAAATGTCCCCTGTGAGCCACATATTTCCCAAAAACGCCCCAAATGGAATTCTTCTACCTTGCTCTCAAGGACCTGTGGCTGTCAGCACGAGCAGCAGGTGAGACAGGTCATTGATCTACCCTGTGATCTGAAAAAATTACTACATTTTTTTCAGTAGTAACTGCATCCCAGATGTCCTTCTACATGGAAAGAGCCACTCCAAATGTGGCCCAAGGGAACGGGAATAAGCGAATCCCAGGGCCCCAGCTAACACAAAGTAATCAGTGGCTGGAAGAGCCCTCCTGCCCTGGAGGTTGCATTTGGTGTGGCTTGAAAAGGGACTCAGGGCAGCCTGTGCCAAGTGTATGCTGGCACTCAGATCAGCGGCCACTTGACTATGCTTCCCCTAACTGGTTTGGCTGGGGACTCGTGTGACTGTGGCATGGTGACACTGGCTGAGGGGCTGGCTGAGGGGTGGGGCTCACCCACAAGCTACGCACTTCTGTGGGGTTTGGTCAATGTTACAGTAATTCTTTGCATCCTTCACCAGGCTGGTAAGGAACAGCACTCTCACTCACAACTGAGAATGCAATCAGCCTTCTCCTTGCTGGATGGGAACTGTGTTAGGAGCCAGGCTGGCTCCATGAGACTGCTTTGCTAGGAGAAAAAGCAACGTGGCAAGAAATGTACATGCCCAGACCAAATGGCAGAAAACTTATGGTAAAGCCCCTGCATATAATCTATATTCTAATTAATACTCTGCATCATCTAATCAACAGAAATCTTCTGGCACGCACGGTCCGGTTTGCACACTATTCAGCAGAGAGGCTTTTCTAGCCTCTCCATAGATCAGAGTAATTAAGCAAAGCTGCTGGAGGGGCTTCCCCCTGTAGCTTCTTGAATACTGGGAAGGGGGAATGGCACTGAAAAAACCCAGGCAACCTCTGGCAACCTCCCTCAGCCCTGGAAGGCTCTCTGGAACAGAAAGAGGAAAAAAAATTGCCTTCCTTTACTGCTGCTGTTGAGCTGGTCTCGCTCCCGTTGTCGCGGTGCCAGTGCCGAAAGCCCATCCTGCCTCCCTCGCACTGAGCGTACTGTCCGTCCTAGAGCAGATGCAAAGGCGGCACTGGGACCGCTCAACTTCAGAGCCTCTCCAGCAGCCTCCCAAGTAGAAGAGCACAGCTCTCCTCACAATATGCTGTGGGGGAGGAGGAAGGAAGGACTTTGGCCCTGTTTGCTTGTGCTAATTGATGGCTTCTGTTGCAGCTATTCACACTTTCAAGAGATGGTAACAAGTCTACTGATTTAAAAGCAAAGAATAACAACCCAACAGCCTCAGCAATGCGTTGGGTGCAGACAAAGCTGCGTTGAAGAGCACTCAGCAGAGGCGCAGCAAGGGGCTGGGCAGAAGAAATGACCCACCTGCAAACACTGAGTTCTGCACAGATGCAGAAAAATCCTAAACCACTCCATTTGTTGGGATATACTGGGACACTCTCCTCTGCAGCAGTAGGCTTGCAAGTCAGGGCTCAGCCCTGGCACTGGCCTGCTCCCTGCTCAATCTCTGTGCCTCACCTTGCTCGGCTGTGGTGGCTTCTGTCCTCTTTATGAAACATGCTCTATGCCTCCGACTTTAGTGCTCTCCAGGTGAGAAACATGTTTCTTCATGTAGCCTCCTCTCCGCGTTCCGGGTCTCCTGTGCTGGTGTGGACAGGTGCCCTGGAGCTGTTTGGAGAAGGGCTCTGCACCCTTGCTTCTCCCACCCTTTTCCTTGCAGGCAGACATTGTCTTCTCCTGCTGGGAGAGCACTGTACCTTGCTTAGCAGTTTACATGGTAAATCTATACTGCAAGTTGGAGGTGTGATCACAACATTCCTGGGTGAAACCCTGCTTGCTTTAATTTAGCGAGCTGAGATATTAATTTCAGAGGAAGAGGCAGCAGCGTGCACTTTGGAGCCTATGGTCTGGGTGGGCTTGCGGAGCCTGTGGTGTTTCAGCTTCCCTGGCATCGGTACCCAGGCAGCTAGACGAGCGAGCTGGGATGTGTGAATAAGCAGCACAGCAAGAGACAACTGCGCTGAGCAGAGGGAGCTGGGCTCTAGCCACACGCCAGGGACGCCACGGGCTCAGCGGGGCGAAGCCTGGGCATTTAACAAAGCCCTGCTGCCCACATCCACCCGCCTTCCTGGGGACCCACTCAATGTACCTCCCCACGCAGCAACTCAATAATTCTGCTTTGAGGAAGGCAGACCCGGTTTTCACAGGGAATTTATCCCTGCCAGAGAGACCCCTGGCAGCCGCCGAGGTGAGTCAGCTGCTGCTGGCTGCTTCTCGGTGCCTCTGAAGCGGCCGCGGAGCGGGGGAGGCTGTGTCCTCCCACCCTGCTTCCCTCCCTGCAGCCCTCAGCGGCATCTGCACACTGGCCTTTGCTTATTCTTGCAGCCCTCCACATACTCATTGTGATTCACATCTGGGTGCATTCTGGTAATTTCTTATTCTGAGAAGGTCACCCGAAATATGTGTTTAACAGAAGTGCTCTCTATTTTGAACATAGAGAAACCTCATAAAAAGTCAGAAGACTAATGCAAAATAATAAACGAGGTATTTAGTCATAGGTCTCCATCACATTCGCATTATAAACAGCTCAGAAATTATTTCCACTTGTGACACAAGATTTAATTGTAAATCAAGGGAAATGGTGAGATATATATCGTCTGGAGCAGGGTGGTAAACATATTTCTGAGTCTGAAGGGAGAAAATAAAGCAGAATGTGTGTCAGTCCATGTGGACCCTGAGCACATTTAAACCAAAGTGCATGTCACCCAGGCAGCAGCTGCTGTTCTCTAGAGCAGGACCACCAGCTTTCTGCTGAAGGCTCTTTGGTTTTAGCTGCACTGAGGAACCCTTTTCTGCTGTGATTTTGTGGTACCCAAGGCTTTGTTACTGCTTTCTTCCCATGAAGCTGCTTTTATTCCAACTTAAGCTGTTCCTTAAGCAGCACGAAACCAGCTCACAACTTAAATGGCAAATGCACGGCAGCAACTTTCCTAGCTGCAGAAGGTGATATAGACAAATCTGTTGCTGATACCAGCAAGTACTGAGCTGAGTCCCTGCTTCTCATTTGGAGTGCATTGCCATGTCTCCTCTGACATGTTTCTTCATAGCACTGAAAAAGAAGCACTTGGAGAAACAGCTTTTCTACTTGGAGAAAGCTTTGACTCCAGGGTTGTAACTGAAGTGCTGTAGTAGGTAATCAGCAGAAACTAAAGCACTCTACAGTTTTTTCCAATGTAGAAAGAGAAAAAATCAATTTATTTTAAGTAGTGGAAGGTGATTTTTCAGTTGGTAAACCTGTTGGAAGAGACCTATGTGGGGTGAACACTTGGATTTCTCATTTATTTGTGGGTTTCAACCATTCAATGGAGTTGGTACTGCTGGTGGAGCAGCCACCGGTCCTCATGTGTGTGCTTGTCGACTGCCCACCCTGAGACTGAGCCACTGTCCTTCAGCAAACAGTGCTGCGTCTGTGTCTCCTCTTCTGGCTGTGTGATTGCCAGAGACAGGGAACAGTCTGCTTCAGTTGGTGCCCTGCTTACCCAGTGAGTAAAACAAGGAGGAAACAGCAACAGTTTTGAAAGGAGGGCAGCCCCAGCCTGGGAGAAAAGCAGCTCTCCCGGTGCTGAAAACAAATAGAATGTGGAGAGGAGAAAGGAGCTGTTGGATTGTACCTAGCCAGAGAGGCTCGAGGGTCTGCCTGGTTGAAAGCCTGAAAGTTGATAAGAAATGAACTTCTCAGACCTTTTACCCTGCTTTTCCAGGGTAGTTTGCTGGTCTCCACATACTGGTTCGTGCTGCAGTTTTCTTGCAAGTTCCTGTATATAATACTTCACAACTGAAATATTATATTGAAATCCAAAGCAATTTTAAACCTAGTGTTTACAATACAATACAGCTGGTTTCCAGCATAAAGAAAATTTTAAGACTGAAGTGGAGTGGCTCTAACCTTACCATATCCATCTGAACACCCAGGCAATGCTACAGAACTGTATCCCCCTTCACCGCCCTCCTGCCTCCCCTCTCCTGGGCTTACCCGGCTCCAGAAAACATTGCCTTGTGATGTACATAATTTTTTCACTAACTGGAAATAGGAATCTTGCTCTATCCATTAGTTACTGTATATGCAGTTTGTATATATAATATTTATATTTTTCCCCAAAGTTGTGAAATATATAAAATATAATTCCTCTAGCTGAGAGCTCATCATTCTCATGACAAGGTGCAATCAATAAATTATGCACCACTTGTGGTTATTCTGCATGTCAACTCATATTTCCATGTCGCTGTCCTGACTGTTACTGAGTGTTTGTGTTGTTGTACCTTTCCACCTCCTCAGTGTTGATTTAGGAGTTATTATTCTGGGCTCATAGTAACTGCAAGAAAATCAAGTTCCAAGTGTTTCTGCCAAAAGAAGGAAATGAAATGAGCAAGTCAACAGAAAATTCCACTTGTCAAACACCATTTGCTTACGACTACGGCTTTGTTAAGGAAACTTGCATTCGGACAAGTTACCCAAAGGAAACAACTCGCCTTGGCGGCAGGATAACCCTCGTGCCCGGCAAGGACTCTTGGTCGCGACAGCTGTGGTCCTCAAATGAGCGAACAGGAAAAAAAACCAAAGCCACTTCTGACACTTACAAATTATATCTCCTGAATAATGCATGACTCATCCAGATTGGCTACAGGAGGGGGGTATGGGGGGGATGCTTTTTCAATGGACAACCAGACGGATGAGGATTGTATTATAAGAAGAGTTTGACATACCAAGAAGGGGAAAAAAAAAAGAAAGAAAAAAAAAAAGCCCAAGTACTCACACACACTTTGAGATTGACTGTCAAATCATTTCACATCTGTACCTAAAGCAAACAGACATAATGCTAACAGCTTGCTGGAGCTCAGAAATGCCACCCACTAATCAGTCCACCTGTGGAATTCTCAGTCCATCTTGCAAGTCGTGTACCCGATTGCCAAGATGCCTGACAAGAAAATGTATATTAAAATGTTGAGTAAGACTAGAAATACAATGTGGTGTAGTATAAACAGAATGCACTTGCTGGGCGGGAAAACAGAGATGCCTTCTAATTCCTCCCGCCATGACCTGGTGCCGCTTGCTCCTGCCTTTGCCGGCACCGGATGGCAGAGACTGCTTGCCACCCGAAAGGCACGTTCACCTCCTGTGCGTGATTGTGTCTCCCTCTGCTTTTGTGCAAAAATAATAAATAAATGACAAAATAACTACCTGCTCTCCGAAGCCTCTATCCATCTTAATTACTTTTTTTTTTTTTTTTTTTTTTTTCATGGATTTTATTAAAAATTTNTTTTTTTTTTTTTTTTTGTGCATGGATATCATTAACAATTGCTTAAATATAGGCATTGGCAAGATAAGTCTCAGCAAAAAAATTACTGAGAAATAATCTCTCCTGCGTGATGAATGCACCCTTCGGGGTAAAACAAAGAGGTAATTCAAAGGAATGGTTTGTTGAGATGGTGCGTTGCGGGAGCACAATTCTTCCGGGCTAAATTACATTGAGGATTACAGCACCGGATTGCCAGTCGCTGTTTAATGTGCTGGCAAAATGATCATTTTGCTCTTTTCATCTCCAAAAGGAATATAAAGGAATAAAAGGAGAAAGTTTACTGGGATTGTAAGAGGAGGCAAGAAGGGATGCGGAATGCCCCAGGGAGGATAATTATTCTGTGCAAGGCACCATCAGAAGGTTACAGGGTTTGTGGTGTAGCGGGAGGCGGCGTGGCACAATTAGATGCTTGAGCTTCTCTTTTCTACACATCCTGAGCTTTTCCATTTGCACGGTAGCCGTTTTCTCTCTCTGAGTACAAAATGCTATTTTAACATCTGTTCTTTTAAGGCTATTTGCTCTGGGAAGGCAGTGTGTTTTGCCATAAATTTAGGTCATTAATTTGTATCTGTTCTTTGTTTATTTAAGAAACAGGACAAAAGGGCAGCTGCTGAAACATTTGGCTGTGCCGAGGGGTAGTGGGCTCGGCATGCTGGAGTTGTGTGCACGACCAGCTTGAGTTTGCATCCGCAGCTAGAGGACAGATCTTTATGGGAAACCTTTGCCAAGGCGTGTGGTGCTCCCCTCTCCAGCACAGCCCTGCCTTCCTCATTACCTGCACGTGGAGGGGCTGCTGTGCACAGGGACAGAGCGATGGGGACACGGATAGGGGCCACGTGCGAAAAAAAAAGCAAAAATCTAGACAGCTGTATGGGTATGGGTACTCTGGTCTTGCTGTTGTTTCTGGGAGAAGTTTATAAAGGAATTGTTTTTCACTGTGCTGAGTCAGAGATCTGCAGTTGGCTACCAAAGGTAGCAGGCTACAAGCAAGTCTGACCTATATAATTAGACATTTATAAACAGAAGCACAATAATACCCAGCAAATTGATTGTTCACAGCATTTAATGCTCTTAAATTGCTCATTAAGTGCAGAATGATTTCAGGGGTATTATTGATATTATGAAGCAATAAGAGAGGCTGTATTTATTCTTGTAAGCCAAATGGACTCAAAGAAATTGAATGTGCTTGAAAAGGCCATTTTTTGCTTGTCACATCTTCTAGTATGTTTGATCAGATCAAAGAGAAAAAATCACTCAGGTATCTTGGAGCATCTTTCGTTTCCACCTTCCCGTTTGATATAGATGAATGGGTGTACCTCAGAGAGCCTGGCATTACCATCTAGGCATGAGAAGCTCAACTTTCCAGTTAGAGCCAAAAGCTGAAGAAGTGCTGGTGAGCACACTGACTGGCACACAGTGCCTGCAGCCCAGCTGCAATCCAGCTCTCTGCTGCTTGCTGCTCTGTGGGCATGAGGTTTCACTTCTCCCCTGAGCCCACAGAAACCAGAGAAGATAAGTGTCAAGTAAGTCACTGCAGTGTGTCACTGAGTAAGTTGTTTAGATCTGGTCTGGCTTCTGCTGGGGACAACAGTTGGTCTCATGGTAGCAGCATCAGACCTAATTTGCAGAACTGGCCCCCAAACCGAGACTCAGTATCTTCTTCACTGACACTGATCTTTAGAGAAGAAAATTAAAGGCAGTACTGATGGTTCAAAGTATGTCTTATTGCCATTTGTGTTTGGCAAAGAATTTCTCTGATCTTCACTGGGTCTTTATATGCCGTAAATCTTTAAGTGCTCTGGGTGCCCAGACACACATGGCAGCTCCCAAGGGCAGATTTTTAAACCAATTTAGGCTTTTACTTCCTTAATCAGTGGGAAGGAGCATCTAAATGTCTTTATAAATCTGGCTCTGAATCAGACACTACTGAGGAGCATACTATTCAGCAAAATCCCAGTGTAACTATTATAAAGGAGATAAACCCAAAAGTGTTTTACAAAAATATCTAGAGTTAATCCAGCATTTGTTGGAGATCCACCACCTTAAATACTGAGAGTGAGCATTATTAAAACCTTAGTCTTGCCACAGTTTGACTCATGACCTCTAGTATCAAGGTCCTTCTGATTGCCACCAGATTTGAGGTGAAGTTCATACCTCTTTTCTGTTCCCCTGACCACACCACCAGCCAGCCCTTGGAAGATTTTTTTTCCCACTTACCCATAAGGCAGGCCCCTCTAGCTGTTCATTATTTCCAAGGCTCCAACCATGTTCATCCCAGATGTGGACACGGCTCAAGACAGGTGGGCTGGGAGCCAGAAGAAAGCAGGGCTGACTGGGAGAAGGAGTCTGGAAAGCAAGAATGGGCAGCAGTGAAGAAAAAGTGGTGGAGAACTGGGGTTAACAGGAGGCTATGGGGTGAGCAGCCCAGGTTGAAGCCCCTAGAAGCAAACCTGAGAGAGGATCAGGGTCAAGGGCTATAGGTGTCAGGCTCAGGGGAACTGAGATTTCAGTTTTCTCCTCACTGGACCTTGAGGTCCACCACAGACCTTAGCATGCACCTCTGCTCTGCCCCAGCCTCCCCAAATGGGAGGGAAGTGAAGCTGAACTGCTGTGAGCAGCAGATCATCCAGCACAGATATCTGTAGCACTGTTTGCCTTACAATGTGATGAAGAAACAGTTAAAATTAAATTTCTCCAAGAGCATTTTTGGTGTGAAAGAGGAAGAAGGAGTAAGGAGATGGGGGGGTCTGCCAGGGTTTCATGTTCTACAGCAAAGGCAGCCCATATGGGTAGTGGAGAGATTTTCCTTTATTGCTGTTCCCCAGACACTGCTGGCAGAGAATGTGCAAACTTATGTCTTAAAATTGGACTCCTTGGTGGACCACTGAGAAGATCAGTGTAAAAAGCTTGGGTGGGAGGGGATGCCACCTCTGCAGCCCTGGAATTTTGGAGGGCTTCTTGCTACATGTGTGCTCCAGAACTGGCCATCTATGTGGGACAGTTCATTTTTATCTCTCCAGGTGATTTGATAAAAAAGAGCAAGATGCAAGACAAATCAGAAAAAAGAAGAGTAAATGAACAGTTCAGAGAATTAAACTAAAATTGTCCAACCTTTGTGAAATAAGGATCTTCAGGAACACGCAATGTTTTGTGAAAGATGTGGATGATCGTTGACATATGTTTTAAATTTAATTTTCACTGAAAAATATTATTTCCCTGTTTCAAATAATACAACATATTGTGAGTGTAAACTATTTCATCTCTGTAACTCAAAGGCTAAAGCCTACAGCTCTTGCTCATTCCTTACTCAAATAACACTCCTACTTACTTATGGATAAAGAAGAGATTTAGAAAGGGAATTAAATGCTGCATGGGTGAGAAGCAAGACTTGGGGCCAGATCTGGGAAATTAATGGTGTGTACTACGTAAGGTTAGGCTTGTTTTTTTTAAAGAATGGGCTACTCTGTTTGAAACACGTCAAAACTTCTTTGTGGCTTTTGCTTTCTTCATGTAGAGTGAAAACTAGCAGCTGGAATGGGAAGATGAAATGCTTGAACCAAAATGGCTAATTCTCCATTCAAAAGCAACAGGTGGCTTGCTGAAGGTGGCAGAGGCAGTTCCTCTGCTAGCTGGGAACTCATTTACTGGTTATTACATCCAAGAAAGCAATGTGCTTTGCACATGTAACCTCTCTGCACTTTAGCATCCCCATCTGTAAAAGGAGAGCAGCTAAGCACAATACTCGGCTTTCTGTTTGGAGCCTTCAAATGAAAGCGTTGCATAGATACATCAGTGTGTGTATGTGTGCAGCAAAATATACACACATATATGTGCAAATACACAGATGAGGGTTTTTTAATTACATGTATTGCATATTTATATTTTATTGATATTGACAATTATATTTATATTTAATACAACTGTATTTATATTCAATTTCAGTTTCACTCATGTCATCTCTGTATAAATGCTCCTTTCAACCTATATCTCATCATCTTTTCTAGATCATTTTAAAGTACTGAAACATCTGAGTAGATTATTCATTTCATGCAAAAGTCATCTCTTTAAGTACAAAACTTAAAAATGTCTAGTTGGAAAATGTTTAAAGGAAGAAGAATTTTAATAGCAATAAAGACTGAATTCACTAAATTCCATGTTGTTTGATTACAGAAGAGATACACTTTCAAACAGTATCATGCCCTTTCTTTTCTCTGCTAACACTTTGAACTTCCTTGCAGTAGCATCAGGAGATTATTCTGTAGGAGATATTTCATGTTTTCTTACTATTTTAAACCAACTTGATTGTATTTGAAGTGTCCCCTACTCTATTTACATATGCAGCTGTCTCTGAAACATGAGTGAATTTGGCTAGCTGCTTTGGGAATAGGTCATGCTCCTACATAATTTTTTTCCTTCAAACTAGTGTATTTTTCATCAACGACACTTCACAACAGGGAAGAACGGGTGTCAGGTTTCAGTCTCATATGTTCTGTAATTTTACATTCTGTGGCAATGCCCACGGTGCTGGAATAATTTGAAACAGAACTACAATCTTTCCAAGTTTTGTAGAATAAATGTTTAGAATTGGTAAGAGTTTTGAAATGCAAATGTCAATTTTTTTTTCAAACAGTATGTGATTAATTCTTACAGTACTAACAATGCTTGTCTGTGCATGGAATCAGTGATGGAGATAAGATAACTGCAGGTAAAAGAAATGTGGGTACAATTTTGGACAGTGAACCTGCAGTGCTCATTACTTAAAAGCTGAGATCCAGCCCCTAAGGAAGTGATGCCAAGTTTGGCAATTAAGAAACATTCCCACACCCCTGAGCTCCCAG
>VXBB01018274.1:203376-311501 GCA_013399915.1 Illadopsis cleaveri | reverse complement strand
AAAAAAAAAAAAAAATCAGCTAGCAACTGCATTGCCAGGGACCATTCCTTGACCATGAAAGCTGCACATAAAGCTTTCAGTGGTGCCTAAGTGACACAGGTGATCAGAGTAAAAAAATCTTTTGTTGCACTTCTGGAATTCCTGCTCAGCATTCCCACAGAAAACATTTTCTTCAATTTCCCCCTTCAGTGGTTTTTATTAACTGTGACACATGCAGATTTGAAGATGGAGAAAGGGACTGAGGACCACATGAGAGGCAGGGGTGCAATGATCTTGGGAAGCCTTTAGGAATGTCTTGCAGCATCCACATCTCTAGTAGACTGGATTTACCAGCAGCAAGAACATGCTGCATTAGTCCAGGAACCAAAGCCAAATGCTGCTCAGACATGCCATCTGCAAAAAATAATGATACACTCCTCCACACCATTCTGGGATTTTCACTTCAGTTTGGTCACTCTGAGCTTTTCTGATCAATAAAGCCTTCTGCCTCTAAGCAGGTTTGTTCAAAAGGCATATTTTGACATCTTTTACTTCTGAGCTGGAAAAGAGGCAGCCTGCATAGAAACCTAGTTTTCTTCACTCAGATGTACCACATTTTAAATTCAGAAACAAAGAGATGCACATGGATAAGTGAAAGCACATCTTGCAGAGATCATCCAAGAGCTCCTACATTTTTCAGACTACCACCATAAGCACAACTTGCCGACCACTTCATCTGAGGGAAGAAATGAGAAATTATGAGGGTCACCAAGCAGCCCTTGTGTCTCCACTGCTGCAGTTATTTAGCAAGGTGTTTATTGTCGTGGCGACCCCAGGAGAAGGGACGCGCTCCTCCGGGGGCGCCACACGCTACACTGCCTGTGCACTGAGGTGGCTCGGCCACCACGGAGAGGACGAGTTAGCAACTCCCCCCAAAGAGAGACTGTTTCCCAACAGCCGGGACCGGGGTGTTATCCTCATGTTTGTGATTCTTTTTCACAGGAAGATTGCAATGTGTGGGGGTTTTTTTTTCCTTTCTTTTTAAATGCACATTTAGTCTGAGCAGTAATGCAGGAGATCTGAGGTGCTAATATATGATGTGAGGAAGGACTGAAGTCTCCTGGGGGGTGGGGGGGGCGGTCTTTTTGGCAATGACTTGCCTCAGTGAGGGATTTGAATGAGGAATGCTACGTGTGCCAAATATCACTTACAGGACACAGGCATGCAAAGGTGAAATCTTGGCTAGTGCACAGAGGGAGCTTCCCCTCTTCACAGTGCTCCGCTCATGACCCTTCTCCCCCATCCCTGGGATGCTTGTCCCATCCGGGTTTCTCCATTTCTCTCTTCTCAGCAGCCACTCAATGCTTCCCCAACAAATTCTTCTGCAGGTCAGAACTGCTGGTATACATGGTGCTGCAGGGGCAGGACTGGCACACATCCAGGTCATATCTCAAATGGATAGGATTTAACATGTGCACGAGGCTGGATTTGTGGGTGGGGGTTAGAAAAGCTATGATTTCCAAACTGGATTCCTTACTCCTCAGGACAAGCAATGATGCCAGGTTTTCTGCTGCAGACGTATCCATCGTGCCGTTGGCACAAGCAGCCCCGCCAGGTTGTACCAGTTCTAAATCAGTTACTAAAATAAGTAGCAGTACTAGTTAAATTAGTTATTTCTGGTCAGAAAACGAAGACAAATTAGCAAAACCAAATCAAATACGGAAAAAAAAATCCTGACATTTTAAATTAGGACTTTTTTTTCAAGTTGAGATTCTGAAATGGAAAGTAAAGGTTTTAAAAAAGCAAGCAGTAGACATTTTTAAAAATGGATGAGCCTACACACACCAACTTTTCCCCTATATTCTACCATAATTAAAGACGTCTCTGTGATCAAAGCTGATTCCATCAAGGGTGTTACGATAGGTGTCCTTGTAGCCTGCACATACACTCTTTACAGTATGAAAAACCCAAAATCTTTCTAATTGCTTTGGAGGTTTACAAATGCTAGACTGCTCGGTCAGTACTTATTCAAAGGTTAAAATCAGGGCAATGCTTTGATTGCCAGGTAGCATATTTGACAGATAAGTTGCTTTTGGTTGCCCAGGTGTTTCTGGATAGATCTGAGGAGGGGATGTGTAGAAAGGACACCTCTAGTCAGTAGGCTAGATTTGCTGCTTAGCATGTTCAGTAGTATCACAGAATCACCATGTGGGTGAGATTGAAAGGACCTCTGGAGACCATCTTGTCCAATCCCCCTTTTTAAGCAGGGTCATCTAGAGCTAGTTTCCCAGGACCATGTCCAGTTGGCTTTTGAGTACCTCCACGGATGGAGACTCTACCACCTCTGGGCAACCTGTGCCAGTGCTCAGTCAACTGCATAGTAAAGAAGTATTTCCTGATGTTCAGACAAAACCTCCTGTGTTCCAGTTTGTGGCCATTGCTCATGGTCTTGCAACTAGACACCACTGGAAATAGCCTGGCTCCACCTTCTTTACACCCTCCCCTCACATATTTGTATATATTGATGAGAACTCCCTCTGAGCCTTCTCTTCTCTGGACTGAACTGTCACAGCTTTTTCAGCCTTTTCTCCAGACCCTTAATCATCTTTATGGCCCTTGGCTTGATCATCTTTGCTAACTCCATCTTTCTATTACACTGGGGAGCCCAGACCTGGACACACAATTCCAGCTGTGGTCTCATCAGCGCTGAAGAGAGGAAGGACCACTTCCCCCAGCCTTATGGCAACACTCCTCCCAGTGCAGCCCAGGATATTGCCATCCACCTCTGCCTCACGGACCCGCTACTGTTGAACTGGGAATCCATCAGGTGCCCCAGGTCCTTTCCTGCAAAGCTGCCATCCAGCCAGTGGGCTCATGTATGAAACAGATGCAACTCTAGGATGCAGTTTGCTGTGTTTAGAAGGGTTTTCTCAATCATAATGTGCTGTGACACCTTGAATGGGTAATGCCCTCAGCAGTAGATATGCAGTGTACACTGCTCTCTGTAATGATACGTAGGGCACTCTGCCATGAGTAGTGGTCAGAGTTAAGGTTCACAGAGCTCTAAGACTGAATCTTTCAAGTATATTTTGAAATATCTTGAAAACTTTGTCTTAGTTTAGAATTTCCAAACTGAATATGAAACAGACTCAACATAGGAGACTATTTTTTTCCTTGTAGTACATATCTGCATTTACAGCCTAAGAGTGTTAATTAAGCCTTTGATACACAATTTTTTAGGGATTCCTTCCGCTACATTTTCTTCAAGATGGTCCTGGGTAAATTTTGCTTGTGAAGGGAGATCATCTTTATTCTAAGCAAAAAAATAAGGGGGAAAAAGTCTGTTCTGTGAAAAGCTTATGTGCTCTGCAGGAGTTTATTTGTGGCAGTAACAATCACAGAAGGAGTTCTGGTGATAAATATGTCCAAGCCTTCAGTGGCAGATCTTTATCAGTGCTGTAATGCTACACGGTAATAATGCTCTATTGTCAAAGCATCTGGATTTTCCCATGGGCAGTGTTTCTTCATCTGTGAACTCCAAATAACACAAACTCTGTGGCCACTTGTTTCAATATGTAATAAAATTTGGTGACTTTAAGGCATACTTAAGGTATACAATTCCCTGAAATTTAAAATTTCAATGTCACTACAGCACCACCCAAAAGTCAGAGTGCTAAGGCCAGTATAAATAAGAATACTCCTAACTCTTAAGGCAAGAAAAACTTAGATAAGTATCAGAAAAAAAAAAAAATCTTTACTTTTTAAACCTCCATGCTGTCAGTAAGGCAGGTCTTTTCAACACATTTTCTAAAAGTAAAGCAAAATATCTATCAAAAGAGTAAATCTCTACATTTATAAACCTATGATTATTAAGGTCAGTCATTTAAGGTTGGATGATGCTAGGATGATAGAAATTACTTTTTTTCCCTGCAATCTAAGTCCATTGTTATCTACAGAGACTTTGCCAGCTCCCCATAATAATGTCCCATCTCTAGAAGTACACTTATTCCTTAAAAACAATCAGTTGCAAATTTGAATATAACCAAATGCTGTAGGGAAACATTTTATCTATGCATATTTCCCAGGATTGCTCCCTTCTCTCTTTCTCTTCTTTTCTGGTGATGGAAGACTTGGTGTAAAACCATACCAGGCAGCAGGACCTTTCTGCACTTTACCACAGACTCTGTATTACACTGGGTTTGCACCTTTTTTGTGTGAAGAGGAGAACTTGCCTTCACAGCTTTGCATGCAGAAAGGCCTGTCTACAGCAAATCAAGTTACAATTTTGAGCCACATTCTGCTTTCCATGTTTGCATAAAACTCCCACTGACATGAATAAGAGTGCTGTGTATATCATGCTGTGTAATAAATAGCATTCAAAACAGAACCTATGCAAAGCTTTCTCACTGTTTTGGGCTACCAATTTATCCTTGTATTTACAGAATATTGATGTAAGCAGATGCCCAAACTGCCTGTCATTTTTAAAATATGCAGAGATGACTGGTGCAGTGGCTACTGACTACAAAACCAGCACAAAGTTTCTGGGGCTGCAGTCTTGCTGGTCTCTCTCCTCTTCTCCCCCAGGACCTGGCAGAAGATGCCCTCGCCCTGACTCAGCCCCATGCACACACACACTCTCACGCATTTGGCAAATGATGCACAACTCAGCTCACCCTTGCCTTCACATCAATGTCCTCACAGCTATGTTGTCTCTAAATTGGGGACGGGGGAGGAAAACGAAGCGCAACTCCTGATCCACCCAGTTCTATGTGGAGGGGTTTAATACAGCTCTATCTGCCTATTGAAAGGAGCAGATCCTTGCTGTTCCCTCGGGCTGTGAACCCAAAAGCAGAGCAGCAGTTTCCACAGTGATCAGACACAACAGAGCAGTTCCCTCTTCCCACAACACGTAGACCTCTGACTCTTCCATATTTCTAGCATCAGAGGGATGACTTTCCTTTCTCCCATCTACAAAGTTCTCGCAAAGTTTCTAGGTCTTAATAAGGCAATTGATGAATAGCATCAACACAGCATAAATCAAATGCTAAATATTTATGTGCTATATGAGTCTCAGGAAGTGCTGTCATCTTTTGTCTACCCGTTTCAGAGCCTCAGCATGCTCATTACTTGTGCTAAGGGGGACAAGAGAAAATGAGTAACTAAGCTGGTTACAACAGCAGCCTCCCTCATGAAGGTCCAATATGCTTAATGAGAGGCAAGCAGGGCACACCAGATTTATGTATGGAGATCGTCATCAGTAAGCACTGTGCTTCGGAGTGGAGGGATGGCTCTGCTAGGTATTATACCCAGCTTTCTGAATTTTTGTGAATATATCCTTTGATTAAAGTTCTCCCTAGCCGGTTTTGGCCCGGGGTATGAGTTCATGCCAGCTGTCCTTCTCCCCTCCTGGAGGCCAGCACAACCCCCAGTGCATTGCTGGCACCTTCCTGTGCATTGTCCTCCACCGGGGATGCCTATCCTGCCCAGTCTTGCCCTGTTGGGGAGTGCCAGGGGAGCAGAGGGCAGGGCTGCTCTTCCCAATTGAGGTGCACCCCCAGAAAAACAAAGAAACCCTATTCAGCCTGGCAGCAGGCAGCACTGACTAGTGTCCTCCAACATTTGACTTCTTCCCAGCCAGCAAAATAGAATAGCTTTGTGCCTGCAGTCCATGTGTGTGTGTGTGTGTGCTTGCATGCCTGGGTGCATGCAAATAAGCTTTCCAAAAGCACCCTGTCCTCTCTGAGTGTGCTTTGGAGATGTGCCACTCCACAAATATTGGAAAAGCCCTGTGGAGCTATTTATTTTATTTTTGAGCATTGCTAATATATGATGACATCGTTTCCACACTTTGCAATTTTCCACAGATGACTTCTACATTATTTCATGTTGATTATAAAACCATTTAATAATGGTTTTAGTAAGTTCCATTAATAAATGGAACTCAGATGTCTTGTGAAGGGAAGTAAGTGGTTCTGCTGTCTTGGGGAAACCAGAGGAGACAACTCTCAAAAAATATCTGAATCCGCACTTGTATTGAGGAAACAAGGTCACTGAGACAAGAGCAAAAAAAACTGCAGCTGGTAAATCAGAAATTAAAATTCAGCTTTCTGCACAGAAAAAGGCACTTTCAAGTCAATGAAGTTTTGGCTAAACAATATCTGCAGCAAGACACCAAGCAATAACACAGTGTACCATGAAAGGAAGGATACTGCCACACAGTTGTAAAGCTGTCATTGGTGATACTTAAAATTTTAGCAACTGGACACTTTCAGTTAGTGACTTTTGAGTGATAATGGGCCCTCAGTTGTCTGCACAAAACTGGTTCCCATAGAATGCTTTTATATTCAAATGTTAACAATTTTAACAGGTGCGGATGTGGGAAATAATTTTGGAGCCGAAGAGACATTCCCATGCATTTCCATGAAAAAAAGTCACTTTTTGTATGTTTACTCAGACCAGGATGAAAAATATCTAGTGATTTTCTACACCTCACTTATTGATTGTATAGCTAAGAAATCTGACATTTGTAAGGTGTGTTTGTGGAATTAAAAAACAGCAAATTCCCAGTCTTATTTTTTGTTTGGTAATTTTGATTTTTATTTTTTGAAAGCAANGCATATTTTAATGTGAAGTGTTGACCTTAAAAGATCTTTTAGGATGCATGAAAATCTGCTTCAACTTGTAAACAACAGGGGAAGACAGAAGCATACTAAAAATTAAAGAGAGGATAATAACGATTACAAGTGATTTTGGCCTGTTTTTTGTTATAAAAATTGCCCACAGCTTTGTATTACAAAACCATGGGTTTGGCATCTTACAGCTGTGCCAAACATTAACGATTTGAAGTTAAATTTGCCATACTGTTCAGGTTGATTGATTTATTTTTTTGGGAAAATTTCTGATCCATCAGCTTTGGCTTTTCCAAGAACAAGGTTTGGGAAAATATGTTGTTTTGCCCAAATTTAAATGTTCTGGCAACTTTTTCTTGGAACCATTGCATCATTCCCATGCTTCGAAGCAGGGCTTGAAATCTGGCAGGCATTTGGCCTTGACTTCAGGGATATGCCTTGTATCACATTTCTGAAAAATCCACCTAATTTGGCCAACACATGCTTTTGAGGGAAAACCAAAAATCTCACTTCATAGCTGCTGAGTGGAGACTCTCTAGATGTTAAACAGATAAAGAACCCAAGAATGCCACTGTCATGGTGCATGTTCCAGCTCATCATTACCTCCAAGAGACAACAGAGGCTGAACATGTACCTCTCCATGAAATAGCAGAGCATGTCTGAGGCCAGTAGCACAGGAACAGAAGCCAGTTTTTTCCTGTAATAACTCTTCTAGGCTCAGTTAGAGCCAGCACTTAGAAGAGGGGCCATATCTGTAGTGTACAGAACTTTATCCATATAACAGCCTAAGCTGGTAGACCTAAAAGTATGTCCAGCTTCTTGTAGGTGGATGGGTATTCATCAGGTTACCACTCGACTGGCTTCCAAAGGGGTGGGCAGAGGCTCTGCCAAGGTCTCTGATGCAGTTAACTGGGGAATTGGGACTGCAAATGACAAAAGCTTGAGCACTTTCTTCTTAGTTAACTTATTGCCTCAGTGACACCCCTGGTAGATTTTGTCTAAGTAGGAGACTTCACATGCAGAGGAGACAGCAACTGGAACGAAGATGGCAAAAGGGATGGAAAAACTGAAACAAGGGATCTGTTGATCTAGAGAGCCAGGAGGGCAAGAACAACCAGGGTTGGGATTAGATGCACAAGTAGGCTGGGAACAGGAAGCCAGGGGCAGGAAGGAACAGAGTATTTAAGTGAGCAAGCACTGGAGACAAACTGGGGACAGACAAAGGAATCACCTGTGTTGCTGAGGCACAAGAAAGGCTGGGTCTTAGGAAATGGTGAGACCTGTGGAAGTGGAGAACACAACCAGGGAAGGAAGACAAATTTGGTAAAGTGATTACAGAGAATGGCCTGGGAACAAGAACTAAAAGTGCCAAAGTGGAGGTGGATAGAAGCATCAGAACTAGACAGAAAGCTCAGGAATGCTTAACTAGGCCTGTTGGTCAATATGAGACAAAAGGTGTAGACCATAAAACACAGAGCAAGCTGTCAGGGAGAGACTGGATCTAGTGAGGTAAGGAGAAAAATAAACTTAAAGCCTAGAAAGCAAGAATAGGGAGCAGAGAGGATAGGGCATAAATCATTTGGAGAGCAGGAGACTGAACAGGCCAAAGCATGAAGAGGAATGTGCAGACCAACCAACAAGCAGCAAAGGGCACCTCTTAGTGACTTTCTCACAGCATCTGAAAAGAACTGTATTGTTATGGGGGATCCCAATGGATTTCCATTTTGGAGAACTCTGTTGTCAGGAGAGCACTGTCAGTGAGACTTTCTTGACGTGAGAGACATGGCAGCGAGCATGAGGGAATTCCAGTTTGGATCTCCTTATGGTGTGTGCAGATCGATGCACTGGAAGTTGCCGGTTGCTTAGGGACATTTTTCATGACCTGAATGCATTCACTACACCAGAGACAGTATCTCCAGTAGTACATGCACTTGACATTTGAGAAGGGCTAATACCTCAGGGTGATGAGAACTGTGAGGAAAGCTAGGAGTAAAAATTTGCAAAGACATCAAGAAGGGTGTGTAAGAATACTGAGGTCATTATATGGTCAAGTGGTCAAGCTTTCACAATTAAGAAAAAGAAGGCAGATTTGCCTGACAACTCACTCTGTTTGCAAGGCAGAGAGGAGTCATCTCTTAGGGGAAAAAATGCAAATGGAAGGGCAAGAGAGACCAAACAAGCAGCATTATAACCTAACAAATTTTAGAAACCCAAACCAAATAGGTTCAAAGAGCAGGGAAAACAGCAAACGGAGATCAAGAACATTTTATTTAATATAGTAGAAGCAAACGAAATTTGCATTAGCCTATTATTGGAGAAGAGGGGGGATTCCAACCTTGTTAATAATGCAGAAACAATGCATATTTTCATTCTACTTGGAAAAGAATATGGCAACATATCAGTATCAAATGAAGATATGAAAGTCCTTTTCAATCTACAAATAACTGAAGGGTATATTCAATGACTCCTAAAGAAATTAATATTTTAAAATTAGCTGTTCTGGAAACTATCATGCAAGAGTTGTAAAAAATTTGCTGAGAGAATCTCTTCGTTACAACTATTTTTGGCAAATATTTGTATACGAAGGAAATCCCAGAAAGCTCCAGAACATCCTACATTATATAAGGCAAATCACTGAAAGCGAATTTTCCACAGTGAATAGATGATAAAAGTGCCTACTACAGTCTATTGTGTAGAAGTACCAAGCTTTCACGTGCAGGTGGGAGCCTGTGTCTGAAGCACAGAAAGCCCAGGAACCCCACAGGAGTCACCTTGAGGAACTGGAACCCTCTAATCCCCCTGTACCATCTATAAATGGGAATAATTCCACCTTCTCATCTCCAAAAGGTGTTATAGAAATGAAGCCCACTGACACAACTAGAACTAGATTCTAGTACACTAGAATCACAGAATGGTTTGGGTTGGAAAAGACCTTAAAGATCCCTTAGTTCCAACCCCTCTGCCATGGGCAGGGCTATCTTCCACTGGACGATGCTGCTCAAAGCCCTGTCCAACCTGGCCTTGAGCACTTCAGGGTGGGGCATTCACAAGCACTCTGAGCAACTTGCTTCAGTGCCTCATCACTCTCAGAGTAAAGATATTCTTCTGAATATCTGATCTAAACCTACTCTTTTTCAGTTTAAAACCATTCCCCTTAGTCCTATCACTACATGCTCTTGTAAAAAAGTTCCTCTCCAACTTTCTTGTAGGTACTGTAAGGATGTTATAAGATCTCCTGGATCTTCTCTTCTCCAGGCTGAGCAGACCCAACTCTCTCAGCCTGTCTTCATAGCACAGCAGAGCTTTCAGGAAAGTGAACCACTCCATCTTCTCAGTGGGGTCTGAGCAGTGTTCAGTGAATGGGGTCTTTTACTGAGCATAGACCTAGTACAAACACCAGCTTGTTAACCCAGCACTGCCTGCTCCATGAGCTGGATGAGGCAGGGGTTCAGTGGGACAAACAGGGCAGGATTACGCTTATGTAATTGAAGACTGCTGCAACGTGTGTACGCACAGAGGGGCCAAACTACAACTCCACAAGCCAGCTTGGCAGTGGCTTTTTCTAGTTTCTCAGTGCTTGATTTTGTCACTCTTAGTAATGATCTTTCACTGTGGTTTGTATAATGTCATTATGTGGTAAAGGACTGAAGCTGATGTGGCATTGTGGGACTCAGTGGAACTGCTTTTAATTGCTTCTGAGACATCACTGGTGTGAAGAAAGACAAAGGGTAGTAGCAGGAGTAGACAAAAGGAATTACGAGATCTCTCATACTCCAGAACACATCCAGTGAGAAAGTGGGAAGGAAAAAAAAGAGAAGAAATTCCAGATGCAATGCTTGCATGTAAATGCAAACAAACCCGTTTGTCTCCCTAAGACCCCAAACTTTAGGGAATTTTGCCTTCTGATCACGGTTCCAGCTTTGTGACTCAAGCATCATTCTCCAGATCTGCAGTGTATCTTCCCATTTATCTCTAACTAAGACAATTTCTGAGTCCTATATGAGTCATAAGTGTGTTTTATATAGAAACCAAAGAAGGTTCTTCCAGTCTCTCAGTAAGATATGCCGTGCTGCCAGGGAAGCACTTTTGGTTGTTCTGACAAGCAATTGTGACTGCTCTGAATTGCCAGAAATACTGTCTGAAGAGCAAAAGGATCATTTGCCATCTAAATCCAAAAGGGTTTATAATGCAATCTTTGTGTCGCCTGAATGTGTTGATCCCACCTTGCAATCACTGATATTAGGCTTTGCAAACTGGCCAGATCCCAGTGGGTATAATTTTCAGGCTGGCTAACTCGCAGGGTTCGAGTGATGCCACTCAGGGGCTCAGAGCCAGCGGAGCAGAGGGGGCGGCATGCAGCACACGGGAAGGGGTCTGAGTCAGGGCTCCCGAGAGCAAGGAGACCTGCCTCCTCTCTCCTTCCTGCTTCTGGAAACCACTCCTTGCAAGCCGGGTCCGCTCACTGACAGCCACCTACCCTGCAGTTAGGTCCTGTCCTTTCTCAGCTGAGACAGGAGGGACAGGTGGCCCATGCCGGAAGCAGTGGCTGCGGCACAGGAGCAAGGGGGGGTTCCTGGTCCGGAGCCCAGAGCTGCCATGTGACAAACAGGAGGCCAGGTATTAACAGGTGGGTGAGAAGACAGGGGCTGGCTGCCTGCTCAGGGAAGCGGCCGTTTTAAAACCAAGGCGGCAAGGATCACAGGGAGAGCATGCACGGTGGGGAGGGCATATTTTGAAGAGGAGGAGGAAGGAGCTGTTTTGGAATTGGTGTAAAGCCATTTGTTTGGAGGGATGCCAGGGTAACAGTAGGTGCCCAGAACAAACGCGCGCAGCCATCCCAGCACTCAGAGCCTGCATGCTCGTCCTTCGCAGTACCTAAGTAGGTCAGCCCGTTTCTTCAACCTTTCCTCTTCCCTTTCTCACTTGCTCTCTTTGTGGGAGGTGGTGGTGGCGGTAGCAGAGGGGCTACACCCGTTTTCACTGATTTCCAACACTGTCTACGTGTGAACAAGAGAAGCGGAGAGAAGCTAAAGCTGCTTTCTTATTAACAGCTGGTGACAGTCCCTTTACACAGTGCGTGTCGCATTTCTTAGCTGAGGTAGAAAGGAATGAAAGAGGAAGACAGTTATTTAAAGTTTAACATTACAGATGAATTACAAGGATATTCTGAGGCTCACAGTCCCCCTCAGCAATTCTGCGAGCCCTAAGGCTGGCCCCGCCACACCTTTGCAAGCGCCTATTTTAAGCAAGTGTGCTCATCGGGTTCGGGAGGACAACTGCTCCAAGTAATTCTGGGATGCAGGTTTCGCACCACAGGATGCCAGCGGGATCCAGTGAAGGTTATGGACTGTCTAGCCTGAACTCCATCTGTGCCCTGAAGTTTCCTCTTGGCTGGGCACCGCTGAAGGACCAGAAGCAGCCAGTAGGAAGCAGTAGGCACGGGGGCTCTTGGGGAATTTAAGCCATCTGAACGTGGCACTCAGTTTTTTAAGACAGCGTTTTTTTAAGCACTGTGAACATATTGCACCCAATTATAATTGCATTATGTACTCTGTGCCGCGCTATGAGTGCATGCCTTCTCCTAGCTATGGAGGGGCAAATCTGACATACATACAACAAGTGCCCTGTTTTCTCCTATGTAGCTTATCCCAGCCTGTGTATCAGGATAGTATTTGCATGCCTCCCAGTAGGGCACTGAACTGTGTGGCAAACATCTGCCACGTGTTGTTTGTTCTGTCCTCCTCTCCCAAGGAAGGAGGTGAGTGTAGTGGAGCATCTTGTTTTTGCAGCACATTTGTCTGGCTTTTGCTTTCCCTGCATGCAGAGCTATGTATTTGCATTAGTAAAAGTAAGGGCACAGAAATGTGTCCTGCAATTGAAAATGCCTTTATTTCAGTAAAGGGAATTATGACTAATTAAGTCAAATTAAAAAGGGAAGGCAGACTTGATTTTCCTTATTCTCAGCATACTCTGTTTGACAAATGGGTCTTAACCACAGATGACAGTATTAGCTTCAGTCTTTCAGACAAGGAAATCTTGGCTGCTGTTCCCTCTGCCCATTTATCTATGACAAATCTACGTTAAAGACACATGTTCCCCCTTCCTGGACAAACACTTTTCAACTGTTTGGGGGGTTTTCAATCTAACAGTAAAATCTCTTCACATATGTCTTTTTTTCCTTCTTTGAATGGGCAGCCTTCTACGTGACACACTCTGGATCTTGCCACACAGTAACACTGGCTCTGGACACAGCTCTATTTCATGGCACTTTGGGTCTGCACCTGGTTTAGTGGCAGGGGCACTTCTGAAGCCTAGGAGCCTGGCTTATTTGTGCTTCTATCTCTAGGGCTTTATTTCAAGAATTTTCACCTTTCCATTATGCTGGAGTTTATTAATAATCCTTACACAAGCAAATAACTAGTATTAGTCAAACAACAATTCTGGTATTCTAGGGGGCACTGAAACATAAGCCAGACTGACTTTTTGGAAAGAGAGGGAAAATCTGTATTTTGCCAGAAACTGAAACACTGTCTTCAGCCCAGAGGTAAAATCCTACATACTGGGTTGTACTTCTAACCCTTCAACCCATGTTGCTGTTAACACTAAGCTGATTTACGTGTTTTCCATGTGTACTTTAAGATTACTTTATTTTAAAGGGTCAGAGTGGTAATTTCTTTCCTTTAAGTTCCTGTAAAATACTCAGTATCTTATAATCTTTGCCACTGCATTCAAGGGTGCTCTGTCTCATCTTGCACTTGCTGGCTTGGTGTTATGACAAAAAACAAATGCAGGTTCACAAAAGTATTATAGGAAGCAAATAGTACCTTTAATCCTGGAGATGTGCCAGCCCAGCAGTAACAAAGCTGAGCCTTCCCTGACCTGTGTTCACGGGGCTCTGAGGCGGTCAGGAGCCAGGCTGCAGTGACGGGACTCAGAGTGCCCGGGGGACGCGTGCTGGCCAGGGCTCTGCCACCTCCCGGGAGCTCAGCAGGGCATGTCACGTTTCTGCGCATTCAGCGCCCATGAAAAGACTGAGTCCTGGGCTTTGCATGAACATAAGACTGCCGTTTCCTCTCTGTGGCTGGTGTTGGAACGATGAAGTGATTTTTAGAGGAGGCAAAAGGCAACAGTAACAGTGAATGCACTGAACACCAGGGTAGGGCAGTAGGAAGCCCACGGTGCAGTTTACCAGGGCTGGGAGAGGAGTGGGCGCTGAGCCCGCCCCAAGCGTGGTGCAGGGTGCGACATGGCCTCTTGCGCTAGCCCTGTGCCTCTGGGACAGCCCTTCCCGACTGGACACCGCTCTGGGCACAGCTGGGCACAGCCCCGGCCGAAACACTGCCCAGGCTGTCGCTGGCCGCCCAGCCCAGCTCCTGGCCGAGGGCAGGAATCAGCACCTTGCTCAGAACGGCTGGATGGCGTCCACTCCTGGCCGCCTCCCCCACAAACACTTGTTTGTCTTAAGTTGAGACTTTTTTTTTCCCTGGGGCTGCCACAGATTTTCCCCCTTCGAGGCCAACCAACGGCCAGGGAGGGAGGCTCATTAGTGGCCATGAGGGCGGCCGTCCCTGCCGGTGCCAGGCCTGTCTGCTGAGGGAGGCGGGCGGCAGCTCCGCGTAAAATGCCAAACGACCGTCCTTGTTTTCCTTGGTTGCCAGGGTAGGAGTTGACATTGTCCCCAGCGGAGCACAAGGACTCCCCGTGACATGGCGGGGACAATGGGAAGGTATGTTTTCTTGACCCGCTGCAGGAAATCCTGTGCGTCTTGCCCGGGAACGCAGCATTTTCCTGCCCTGTCCGTGGCCGGGCTGTGGCGCCGGGGCCCCGCAGCCTGCTCGAACCTGCCGTGCTCCGAGCCCCTCCTGCATGCAGCAGGGCAGCCCTGCGCCGGGAGCCGGCTGGGCAGGACAGACCCTCCCTCCGGGGCTGCCGGGACACTACGTGCTCCAAACAACCCTGAGCTTCGCAGCTCCTACCTGTGGCCATTGCTAGAGGCCATGCTGTGCCTCCTGGCTGGAGCAGAGCCCACCGTTCCCAGTCGGCAGCACTGCTGCTGTTGATTAACTGATTTGGGTTGTTGTTTTTTCTTTAAAGAAACAATTCAGAAAGTGACGCATTACTTCTGCCTGTGGACAGAGGGAACAGCTGAAACGTGGGAGACCAGACTACAGCTGTGTGACTACAGCTTTTTTTTTTCTTTTTTCCTTTTTTTTTTTTTTTTAACAACACATATTTTAGTGAATAAAAACTACTGATTCCCTCTGCTGGTGTTTTGGACCTTTTTTACTTCCCAAGGTGGTGGTGGTGGTAGTTGTAGTCACCAGACTGTCTGTGAGAGGAAGAGTGAAACTAACAGGAGAAGCCATAACCTTTTCACTGCTGGGGGATGTTTAAACCACAGCAGTCACCCTGCTTGGCTTGGCTTCCTTGCCTTGCTCCACTCATGTATCCTTATGTTCTCCTCTCCTCTTGGTCATCACTTAGGATCCTGTCCTGCAAAGCAGCCTGACTGCCACCAATGATTGCATCCATCAGGGAGATGGTGACATTTATAGGAAGTAAATATTCACATGGATAAATTAGCCTCAGAAGGGCTTCTAACCCATCAAATATTTAGGGAATATGTGTGAAACAGGAAAAAATAGAACAAAACAATTTTTTTCCTATACTGTGGCATGCACAGAGGCAATGCCATTAAGACTGGGTGGCATCTATCACAGAAACTGATTAGCCAAAACTCCAAATAACCCGTTTACTGGTAAGTCCAGGGTAGCATTTTCACGTTTCTCTTTTTTTCCCAAATCCCTTGCCAGGCAGCTACGAACAGGGGCACGCCCAACAACTTGGTGTAACCTGTGTGCAAAATTGATGCTGTGAGAAGGCTTCATTTGTTAAGAGAATTCATGTGCAAAAGCTAGTGGGGCTGGCTGGAAGTCTCCCTCTACCTTTTCCTTTTTTTTTTTCCCTTTGGAAGAGATGTGGGAAGAGCAACATCTCCTGGAGACTTTTGTTCTGGAATCATGTGATTCCTTGCACTTCCAAAATAACCTCCCTTGCAGAAATGCCTGCGATGGGTACATGCAGTTGGAGCAAGGAGGACACCTCCTTGCCTGCATGCTGCCTCCCAGCAGCAGTGCAACCTGGCAGCTACCATAAGCATAATCTTACCATTAATCTGTGGATCAGGGACACAGGCACAGTCTGCTCAAGAATGAGAGTACACATTAGCAGGACCTCTTGTAAACAGCTCCACAGAAATGATGTGCAATCTGCCAGTGGACTCAACATGGGAAGCTTTTATCGTGCCTCAGGTGGGGCTAGCTTCTGGTTCCAGGGTCAGAGGACAAGGAAATGTGTGCTGCCTTTCTGGACATCAAGCTTTAAACCTAGCAGGTAGAGAGTGAGAGAACACAGGAACTGGGATTTTCCTCAAGCATTTCTACTCTTGTGGTGTACCAGAGAACATCTTTTGACATACCAATGTCTAACCATCTACTTCTCCAGCTGTCCTTCCTATTGACTCTGCATCCATCCCTGTGCCCAGAAGATGAAGCACCTCTGGGAAGAAGTGTTTGCACAAGGATCATACACATACATTGGGGAAGAGTTAGAAATGCTGAGAGATTTTCTTTTGTCCCCCATCTGGTGGTTCTTCCCTTCTCTGCATCTCTTCACTTGCTCTCATTCCTCATCTGTGCTTTGTCTCCCTCCTCACTGTATGCCTTTGTTCACAACTCCCTGCCCTTGCTCTCTTTCTCAGCTTTTCTGCCTACTTCTCTAGTCCCGTAGCCTCTTCCTAGTGCTTGGAAAATGAATATAAAAACTGCAATCTTAACAGGAAAAGAAACCAAACAGTTGCAATAAGCAACTCTTTTTCTTGGGAGCAGTCTGACCAGTGAGTCATTCCCAGGGCTTTTGAAATGAGAACAGGCATCTCCTGCCTTTGCTGTTGCTGCCGTTGTGTTCCTCATAGCAATGCTTACCAGCCAGTGGAGAATGGGGCCCCCTTATGCTTGGTGCTGCATAAATCATTTTCTTTAGCCTGGGGGGAAAAGAAAAAAAAACCAAAAACCTAAAGAAGATGAATGCATGATTCAAGGATTTACTGCTCAGATTGCTTTGGGGGTCTTTTATTCCTCAACCTTTCCTGTGTTTCTCTCCCAGGCTGCCTCTCCTGCTGGCCTAGCCCTTAACCCCATCCCATCACTCTCTCTAATGTCTGGCTGCCCTAATCTGATTTACCTTCCACTTCACTTTGTCCCCTCCTTTGTCCATGTGCATGCTTCTCCTGCTGTCACTTACTCCCTCTCCCTTGTGGCCAGATCCCCTGATTGCCTTCTCCATTCTACAGTACTGGGTAGCTTTTCATCACCTTGCTGGTGGAATCAAGAGATGCAAAATATTCAGTGTGAGGAAGACACTGAATGGTTAAAACTTGGCAAAGTTATAGAAAACTGAAAACAGGCTCTCATAGCAGAAAGTGTCAGGTACCACCAGCTCCAGCTAAATTAAATTCTGTCCCTGTAGTGTATATGCACAGAGACATTTATATTCATATTTTTAACAGCCTTCTAAACTCTGCAGTTCACTGACAAACTCTTCATGAAGCTATCATTCCTTTTTTAACACCTGAACTTTAAAATGTCATATATAGCATTTAAAAGGACAGGCAAATAACCAAGGAAACATCCTAGCATGCATTTTGCTTTCCCTCCTTCTGGTTGATCTAAAGTCCATGGAAATCAATGGCAGTCTTTCCATCTAGTTCAGCAGAGTTCGCAGTCGGTAGGTTGTTTCTTCCTAAAATTTCAGACGAAAAAGACCCCACACAAATGTGGGGTTTTTGAATTTCCTTTTACTCATGTATCTGGCAAGACTGATGTGCTGTCAAATGATCTTTTCAGTGCTAAATATACACCATTAACTACTAATAAAAAAACCCCAGGCTTTAAACATTCAGCTCCTTTTGGCATCTGTACAGAGCATTCCACTTGATCTCACAAGATGTATGGTTTGCACTAGGATTGCAGTCACAGTTTTCTTGTTAAAGCTGTCAACCGTTCCAGTGTCTATCTTTACAATGAAATTCAAACCTTAGTTAGGAAAATAGGCAGTTCTGCTTGAACTATGATATTAAGATCCTTTAGAAGTCCTTTTCTGTATCCATTTGCAGGCTACAGCTCCTCTTAAAACTAGGCTGCAGTGTGAAAACAAGGGAGGGAAGAGGCTGATCCCTTCTGTTTGAGGCACTTCCTCTGAGTGCCAGAGGTACTGCGGACATTAAATGCTTCCTTAAACATGCTATTTTTTGGAAAAAACCCGTTTTGTTAGAACCACTTACAAGGCAAAACTTCACTGTCTCATCTTGTTAAAGTTACAGAGGTAACTCCAGGACAGAACACTGCCTTCTGACTGTCTTAAAATCAGCTGAGAAATTCTCTTGAACTTTAGATGATTTGCCATAGGATTGCATTGGTATCAGGCTGGACTCATTAGCAGTTATTAGTTAATGACATGGGAGAGGTGGAATCAAGTTGATAATTGTTTTCTTGTGAAAACTGATCATCTTCTAAAGGTGAACACCCAGAGCATGTCTGACAAGCCAGTAAAAATCGTCAGTCAATATTGCATGAAGTAACTTAAAAGTAATGACATAAAGCAAAGAGAGAATGCAGGTATGGGATAAACATATGTCTTCTAATGCTTAGGCTCCATGGGGAGCCCCCTTATCTGCTTCCATAAGGCGCCTTATTGTGCTTAAGTAATGGGTATTAGAAGCCAAGCAGTATGTTACATCTCCTCCTACATGGTGCATTCCCATACTGCCTAGATACATATGAATCCTGCATGTCACATGTCATTACATTTTTCTGAGACTATATCTCCATCCATGCTAAAAATACACAGAGAGGAAGAGAGAAAGAACTTCAGTGTAAGCAACAGATACTTCTGCACAGACCCTTGGCAATACCAAAGACTGAGAAATTTGCACATGTGTTTATTATTCGTCATTGTTTGAGCAAGAGCATTTGTGAAGATAACCAGCCCTAGGGGTTTTCATAGCAAGTGCCTGCTAGGGGCTTACACCCATCCCAAGTGGGTGTATCCAAGCTGGATACACTCAAGTGAAGCCCTCTCCACCTGCCTTTTCATCTACATAGTGGCCTGATTTTTTTCTGAAGTGCTTAGTTACAGAGCCATTCCCGTAAAAATAACTGCAGAGCTATCCATAAATACTCTCACTCAGAAATTCCAAGCAGTGAACAAATCTGTGAAACTCGTGACCTGCTGATGTCCTGCTCCTCGGCTATCAACACACGGGGACCGCAGAACCCTGAGCCAGCTGTGGACATGAGCCACCTTCCCGCCTCTGCACTGCCACTTCTCGCCTCTCCTGTCACACAGAGAGGGTCCCCAGTGCTCAGCCACCCACCAGCAGCGTGCGGGGGCCTCCAGGAGTCCGCGTTGCGATAAGGATGTGAGGCAGACCTCTTAGACCAGACTCCTCTCCCCTCCCCCCAAAACCCAGGAAAATCATTAGTGGCCTAAAACCTCGCTCTAGCAGCTTCATCGCTGGCACTCTGGAGTTGGATTTGGTCTCCATATGAGAGACAGGGGAGGAGCAGCAGTCCCCTGGTGACATGTGTCAGGCAGGAACATGGCACATGCTCGGAGTACCCCCAGTGTCCCGGGCTTTTGCACTTGTGCATGAACAGCCGAATGGGCAGACTCCTCCTGCTCGGCTGCAGCAGATGGAGTGGTGAGGCAGGCTGCGTGTCTGCAGGGCTGGGCAGCAGAGCTGTGCTCTCAAGCTCCAACTAATGAAGCTGATTTGATGAGCTGATTATTCTTGTGTATTAGTGCATCGCTGACATGGTGCTCCATGCTGTACCAGACACAGAAGGAAGGGTACAACATGGGCCCCCTACCGAGCTTTCCACCTAGGCAAATGGACCAGACGATCCAGAAAGACAGGGTTCTGGATGACGAGGAGGAAATGGAGCCCCTCTTTGTAACAGAGCACTGCAGCTCTCTGAGCTGGAATGTAGCAGCATTCCTAATTTAGATACTCCGGTTGAATTTTAAGTGGAAGTGAACAAAACATTTGAAAAGCTGTCCCTGTTCTCTCAGCAGGGAGATTTCGAGAATTTTCTGGGTTTGGGGGAGAAATACTGGCACAAAAGCAGCCAGTTCTCCCAGGTAGAGATGTGGCTCCTGGAAGCAAGTGCAGGTTTTCTAGATGTGATGAATGTAAACAAAGAGGGGTTGGTTATCAGTAGGTGATTCATGATGGGAGGGATAATGATGAATAGGTGTTATGACAACAACTGCTCTGCAGCTGTAGCTCTCTCTTCTGCCACAAACTGCCAAAAACTCACCAGCTTTCTCCTGGGACCTTCTAATGGCAGTAAACAAGGCTTGACCGTGTCCAACACAGAGGGTACATGACTGTTGACCTCCTCGTGGCAGGGAAAAATTGGCTAAACAATATTAGGTCTCTGAGTTTTTGCAGACAGAAAAACATCCCCCAGAAAACATTCTTCCTGGTTTACATAAGCCATTAATTATGTTAATAATGTTTCTACCTGTGCAGTTTCTCTAATTTTAGCCCAATATTCCCTCCTCAAAATGCAAAAATTACCCTCTGGGAACTCAAGGATGGCTTTTATGTATTTTTTTCATTTCTACTCCAAAATGAACAAGAACCAGCCCAGCAGATTTTTTTTTTTTTTTTCAGGCAAAGTGGCAGTTCTGCTCTTGCTGAATCATCTATGACAATGATTAGGCAAGAACACAAGAATAAACGTTTCTTGGCAGCCAGGCATCAATCTCCCCTACAAAGTACCAAACTCTCCATTTAAAAATCAGACACAGAGTTTGAAAAATGCTGCTCTAGGTGACTTGGTCTGTGTTTGGCACAGTGAACAAGCTGTGCTGGACTCAGGGAAGCTCAGCACAGTCCAGAGAAGGGACCAGCTATACACTCATGATCAGGTGCTTCAACAGAGCAATCGTGTAGTCTCCACCATGGTATCTGAACATAGACAGAATAAACAGGAGAGATTTTCCAGAGAGTTCAGTGTGAGGCTGGATGCATACAGAGGTCTGCTGGAAAGCAATAGAAAGCAAAACTGACATAATGGTAGTGTTGCTCGTAGTATTTAGGATTTTGAATATATTTGAATGTCTTTTCCAGATTCCTTTGCTTCAAGTGCCTTATTCCTGTGAGTCCCATGCTTCAGTCACTCCAGGAGGTTTCTGCCTGTCAGGTCCCCATCTCTGTCATTCCTCATTACAACAGTCACCTATGAGAATAGGTAGAGAAACAAAAGGCCAGATGCACAGCTGCACAGATGAGTGAAGCACACTGCAACAAAGGAGAGCAACTCTCTTTGGACATAACTAACATGTGTGAACTTGCTTGACTGTTTGTAATCCCATTTCTTGTTGCCTGTTCTCACAGCTATGCTGAATTTAAACACAGAGTGTTTTCCAACCACGTGTCATCTTCTTCATAAGGCCTATTTAATGTCTGTGTTGAGGCGTTGAAAAGAATGGGGATTCAGGGAGCAGGGATGAAGGGGAAGGCGTGAGGGTTGTGGCAGAGAACTTCAAGCTGAAGTTAATGACTTCTTTTCTCAGTTCTACCAGAAGTTTTCCTGCACAATGTTGGATATGCTGCTTCACCAACATGTGCCTCAACTTGGAAATCTGTCAAATGATGAAACCTGACAGCCCACACCACGAGGTCTTGCTGGGTGTCTCAATGCATATTTGAGAGTTTCTGAGATCCCACTTAGGCTAGCACCACAGAGAAGCTTTTAACTAACCAGGATGAAAAGGAAGTGGAGGGTCTGAGATCTGGAAACATTGTTCTGAGGATTCATGCCTGGCAAAGAATGTCAGTGCTATTGCCAAGCCTATCCTGCTGAACTTTCTGTAAGGTGACCCTTTTTTCTACACAACAGCAAACATCCCATGAGGTGTGAAAGATGACTGCTATTTACCTGCACCAGATTTCCACTGCAAACTAAAGTACTCACTAACTAAAATTTCAGAGAAGTCATGGGATAATGCAAGGAGTGAGTTCAAGGACCAAGAGCAAGGGAAAATACCAGTTTCCTGTACTATTCTCAATCACTCCTACAGCCATTGTAGATCCAGTGGCAACAGTTGTGTGGCACTGAAAGGCTGCATTTCCTACCCAGTATCTTAAACCAGAATTTCATTCATGCTAGAGAATCACTGGACACTACCTTCCTACCTTGTGCACTGGAAAGCTGAGATAAGAATGAGGTGCCCAGACAGAAGACAATATTTGCTGTCTGGGGACCCCTCTGCTCTATAAGGGGATGGGATTGGGCATGCAGTCAGTCCTTGTAACTCCATGGTGCAGGCCTTTCTGGGTCTCTTACTTCTAGAAGCAGAAGTCTGGATTACACAGACAGTCCTCTGGCTCAAGAGCTCTGCTGCCGGCCCTGAGCTGTTGACCCAGCACATGACCTGTAGAGAGGAGTCACAGAGCCAGAGCACACCTCTCCTGCAGAGCCACAGTCACCTCCTGCCTGTGATCCAGGAGCTCTTGCTCCACTCAGCTCCCACTATGTATTTTGTTATTGTCCATCTTGTGAAGATTTTGACAGGAAGATTTCTGAGCCAGGGAAGTTGGCTGGCTGATCCATATCTGTGCTTTTGCGACAATGATGGACCCCACTTTCCAAGCTGGACAGAAAATGATAGCTCCAGGAGACCCTCTTATCTGAGGCTTATTGAAATCTCTTATGAAATTGCTACCCTCTGTCTATCTGTCCATTGCCTTTGTGGGTTACCTAAGGTGTGTCTCAGTGAGGTGTCTCAGGCCTCCTCCCAAAGCTTTGGTAAGATAAAAGCAGACATGAACGTGCAATGCTCCCCACAATGGTTAATAAGCTGGGGATGCTGTGACTTGTCTCCTTACACCCTCAGCTATGTATTTCTGTATGCTGTGGATCACTCCTCCCCTCCTTCTTCCTTTCTAGCTCCTTTTCTTTTCATCCCTTCCTTCAGGGATGAATATATAACTCCCCATTTTTTAAGGGGTTATACAACACATAGAACAACACCCACACATGCAGTGTTCCCTGGTCCATGCTGGACACCTCTCAGTGCTCCTACAGTCCCTTAATTCTGACCATCCAGAAGCACCAACAGCTTGTTCTGAATCAGCTTCCTCTACCATCATGTGCATGCAAACGAAACATTTTTTTCTGCACAGCCCATCGAGAATAACATGAGTGCTTATTTTCTGAGCCATGCTATAGCTGTCTTCTTGGTAAAGCATAGACAGTTAAAAAAACCCAATCATGCTCACTTTAAATGACTACTGAAAGAATGCCTAATGGATAAATTAGGCATATCTTGGCTGTGAAGATGGCACCTTTCAGCAACATCCCATAATGAAAGCTTTGGGAGTGATGACCTGATATGGTGGCATGCTAATGTTAACAGCTTCTCTCAGTTACACATTTTATGACAGGATCTGAAGAGTGACGGATTAAGAATATATTAGATATCAACTGCTTTTCGGATGAGTTTCTTAATACAATAAAATTTGAAGGCAAGCTGGTAGAGTGCAGTATAATCTACAGATATTTATGAAACAGTGAACAAACCTAAAAGGCTGCATTTAGTGAATGTGATTTGGTAATTCTCTAGCAGAGTTACAAAACAGAAAAGATTTGCATTTGGATCATTGTTTTGAAGACTTGTTGCTTACCTAAATCTTGAGCCAAACTGTTTCTGGCATGGAAGTTCGGTGGGAGAAAATTCTCCTGCACCCTGTTTGCACTCCCTGTGCCCTACACTGGAGTTGAGGTGTTGGTGAGAGTTGCCAAGAAAATGAGTGGCAGCATTTGGGGATAGAGAGGCAGAAACCTACGCCAGGACACCTGGGAGGTGCTCTGATCCAGCACATGCACCTCCCTGGCAGGGTGAACAAACATATCAGGAACAGACTCATGCCTTGTCTTTCCCTCATCTTCTTCACTCCTCCAAAACCCAAGTTTTATCTTATGTTCACAAGCAAGCCCTAGAAAAGTTTGCTGTGATACCCTAATTCTGACTGTTGTTTTTTTTTTCTCTAGGAAAGGAGGGTAAACACAATGCAGCATGAAGGAGACTACAGCATAAGTGGGGTAGAAGCTTGGGTAAGGAAGATTAATGCTGGAGAGCTGTCTAGGAAGGGGCCAGCATAAATCCTCAGAAAATTAAGCATATGCAAGGAGTAGCAGACAGTGACTATGGGAAAACCTGTCAGAACAAAGTAGCAGTCTTCCACTCTCTCCTACCTACAGACACAGCCAAACGCACAAGAATGGGGTTGGGCGTTGTTCATAAATAGTCTGGCTGCTGTTTGTCAGAGGCAACAGTTGAAATGTCCGTGCACAATTGCTACTTTAGCATGTGCTAAAAATGACAATGGCGTCCAGTCGCAATGGCCCTGCTGAGAACTGTCTTTCCAAGTCACAGTCATAAAACTACTGGTGGGTGGTCTTCATCTCCTTTTGTCCTCATTATCATTTCATTGTGTTTCTGTGGCCCACTGCACCATAGCACTCCCTGCATTTTAAAGCATTTCATTGACGGGGCAGTTTGACATTCATATTTATATGTCCTTGTTGTATTGCAGTGGTTTCTTCTATTCTTGGGGTCCAAGCCTTTTGTGAAATGGTGCGAGGAAGATGTGTATTCAAATCTTGGACCAATGAATTGGGTATTGTCAGGAAATAACAGAAAGTATTGAGGATTTAAACGTCCTGGACCTTATCCTGCCTCTGTGGAACCTAACAGAAAGGTTTTTCTTGCCGGGGACTGAAAGCAGGGTTGTGGAAGAGGTCAGATGGGCGGCAAGTACCTGGTTTGGGGTTCAAGAGCAAACTCCCTGGGTTACAATGTTAACAGGAGGCAGTCTGCTCTCCCTTCTCCTCTGCCAGAAGTGCAGAACAAAGCTCCTATTGACTCCAAAATCAGAAAGTGCAAACCCTAATAATATCTCTTTTATTTCCTAATTCTTGTTTAATATGCAAGACAAAAGCTAAGCAAAGCCTATATGCAGTTCTGTGACTGGGCAAAGCTTGAGCTGTAAAAGCAAAATGCTTGCCAAACCTGTGAAAAACAAAAACAAGAGACAGCTTACACAGTAGAAAAGGGGAAAAGAAAACAACAAAAAACCCAAACAAACTAGTGAAACCTTGAGATTTACTTCGATTGTTTTACTTGTGCTCTTGGCTGGTGGCTCCTCTGCTTCAGGAACCGGGGCCAGAGCAGAGATTTGTCCCCTGCCTCCCTCCCTTCCTCAGGCAGGATGGCCAGGGGCACAACAGAGACCTGACACATGCTGGGCTGCCTTGCCCTCGCTGGGAGGCAGAGTGAAGTGGGCAGGCACGGGAGGCACATAGGGCTGCTGCCATTTTGCAGGGCCAACGTGCGCATGGCTGGCTTGCTGCACGGCAAATCCCCCGTTCTGTATACATCGGGCTGCACTACACTGCTCTCCCGACTTTCCAAGCTTTGCTTGTTCCAGGCACATAAAGGAGCAGCTGCTGCTCATGTGTGCATGCTTTGTTGCCCAGTGAGGAGTTGAGGATGTTTCTTGGCAAATGGCAAGAGCCTTAAGTTTCCAGGTGAAATGCCACAGAAGGGAAATGACTCAGATAGGCCCGACTATAAATGTAAGGAGCGGGTTTAAACGCTCTATAGATGACTTCAAAGCATGGCAAAGCATGGCTTGCATATCATACTAAAGAAAGAATAAAATACTTGACATGGGTTTTCTGGAAATCCTCCCAAACAAAAAACTGCCTGTGGACAAGAAATCAAGGGGATAGACCAATCTTTTCCAGAAGTTCCTCTTCCTGGAGTATAGTTTGTCTATCTAACCACTTTCTCAAACCATTAGCAAGAATGCCAGAATTGTTAGAAGAGTCCTCTTAGCCCTACAGGATCATAATTTTCTTCCTTAGCTAGAGAATAGGAGCATGCAAAAAAGAAGTGTTCAGGCATCTCATGTTGCTCTTCCAGTATGGCTCAGTTCTGATCTGCAAGCTTTCAAAGCAGGATTCATCCCCTGTGTTCATTCAGCCCTTGGCCTCAGCTACTGGTGCCAAAAATGAAAGCAATGAGAGCCAAGTGGGATGACAGCTTTTGTACTGTGCTCTTTGGCCCACTAGAAACTGGACAGTGAGGCAGCAATAAAGATGCTTTGCTCAACCACTGTGCCTGGATCCACAGCAAGCCACCAGCAGCAATGACTGAATCCTCTACCTTTTTGCTTATATAGCAAAGACCTGAGATGGGAGAGGTGTCTGGACACACATCTCTGTGGAGCATCACTTACATGCTTTAAACTCAGGGCACGGCGTGCCTGCCTGACCCTCCTCTGTGAGACAGCGGTCATGCCCAACAGAACTAGCAATAGTAATAGTATTGTTGAAATATTATTTACCATGGTTGTAGCACTTCTGTTGGTGGATGATTGATGGACCAGCTGGAACTGCACTGAGCACATTCATTAAGCTTTTGGTATATTTTTACTTTTGGCTGTCAATGGTTTAGACTCATGATTTTCATCCTGTGCCTTATTTATGAGCTGTTTGGGTTGACAGTCTCCTATTTGCTGCTCACCCCTCATAGTATTGAGCTGATCACCTAAACCACACAGTACCTTGTCTGTTTCTCTCTGGGTAGGTGAAACTTGTCAAAGAGAACAGTAAACAAGGAGATACCACAAACTCATAAACATTTTCGGGTTTTGTGTGAATAAGAACATTACAAAGAGCATCCAACCACTCCGACAATAGTCAGCGCTCACTTCCTTAAGGAAAAATCTAGAAGATACAGCAAGGAATGAGAATTCAAAAAGCATTTAAGCAAATATTCACCAGTCCTGGTTTTTGGCACTTAATCTGCTCTGTTATTTGGACCCGCTGTCTTTGGTCATGTTGGAGTCTTTCTTGGAGATAATATTAGCTTGTATTTTTAATGCTAGTGGGTGATTTCCTTAAGAATTCTATTACTACTCATGCAGAAGAGGGGAGAGGTTCCCATTAAGGAGACTAACTGATTATTTGGTTATTATTTTGATCTGTAATGTATGCTTTTAACAGCCTAAAATAGAAATTAACTTTAGACAAGGGCAAGACCTACATGTAAAAATGAGACCTGACATTTCAAACTTATTAAGCACTTTAATTTAAAAGGCAAGTAATTTCATCAAATGCAGGTAGCTTCCTCCCATATTTGGAACTGCACAGATGCTTAAGCCTTCCACCAGACTGGAAGCATCACTCATTTTAAAGGTGAATCACTTCCCTTCCCCAAATAACCTGCAAAAGAGAATCTGTAACAATTTTGTTGTGATTTAACTTTTTTACATTCTGCCTTGATCCATTTAAGAAAGACTGCAAGAACATAAGATTGTTACAAAGGATTGTGAAGAGATGAATCTTGGAAGAGATTTCACAAGAAAGACTGCTGTAAACCATGTGCAGAGACTGTCTATAGACTGCAGGGTAACATGGAAAGGAAAGAATCCTTCTTCCTAAGTATAGAAAAGACAGGTTTAAAAATGGAAGCAAGGGACACCAGAAACATTGCTGCTTTGAATGTTGTGTTACGTTTAGCTGGATTTCGTGTAACACTATGTGTCACTGACATGACTCCTTCAGCATATATTCATAGGCATAAAATTTTGTGCACTGGTATTTTACACTGCGAATAGCAAAGAGAAAAAATAGAAATACCCTTATGAAAAAATGTTGCTGGGCCTTTTACTTTAATTTTCTTTTGTCATTATCAGTACTGGAACTTCTGCCTGTGGATCCTGTTGTAATTAGGAGAGCTTTCGCTGTGCATTGTCTCCAGTGCCTGGCTGGCTGCTCAGAGCTTGCTTAGAAGCACTCAGCAGGGAAACAGGGTCATGTTGGGAATCAGCACGGACAGCTGTGACCCAGTGTTGCCCAGTATTTGGCTTCATCAAGAGGGCCCCGTTGTAGGCGGGGGAAATGCTCTCTTCCCCAGGCACTGTCACCTGTATCACCGTATGTACACTCTGATAGGGTGCCAACAAGCTCCCCTGCTCCCTCCAACCCCATCCCACCCACTTCTCTGGGATGCTGGTCCCTGCATATCCCCTGACTCAGCGGAATTGTTGCTTCCTGAGAGAATCAAGCTGCCCCAAGTGCACTGGTCCCAAGATGACTGAACGCAGCCGTCCCTGGTCCGGCTGTGCATGTGGAGGTACAGGCACTGAAGTCTGGGGTCCAGGAAGGTTCCTTCCAAAATGCTAGGAGTCACATCGTGTTTTGAAGGCTTAATTTGGTAATTGGGCAGACCCCCCTGGCCATCTGTGCTGAGTGGTATCTGCACTCCCTGGCTGGGCAGAGGCACTTGGCTCCCCCCTGACAACAGCCTGACACCTCCAATTAGGGAGCACAGCCTCCCCACACCCTGCTATTCCCCCACACTCTCCAGGAGAGGCAGCTCTTGCCAAGAGGGTGTTTGGGTGCCCAAATCCCAGCCAAAGGGTGGCCAGACGGGGTCATGACAGGAGCTGATAGCAAATACAGGAGGCAGATACATTGCTTCCCTACTGCACCCTCCGAGGCTTCAGAGGTCTGTGGGTCAGCGAGGCAGGAGGGCTGTGCTCACAGCTGAAGATCCCTCAGTGCCCACCAAGTCTCTGATTTCAAGGCTTTTGTTCCAGGCCTAGGCACTGTTCTTGTACATGATTCCAAAACAGCATTGAACCTCAGCACCCAGAAACAGCAAGAAGTGGTTGGTTTTTTTTTTCCATACAGAGGTTTTTGGACATATGCTTGATGCAAGACTGTTGTGTCTTCAAAATTATCCCTCTGGAAGGAAGAGGAAGTCAGTGTGGGAATGCCTAGATGGTCTGAAAAAACGTTCAGCGTTGTTTTGATACAAGTGGCCGCATTGCATTTCATTCTGGGAGGAATATTCATGGCTAAGCTCTAAGCCTCTGATTTATAATGGAAATACTGATAGATCCAGATCCATTTGCAGATGCTATTATAATGTTTCATCCTGGGGAGGGGAGGGGGAAGGGAAACGACCTCCTTCCCTTTTCATTTTAAATATCGGTACACTCTGATATTGGTTTCATGAAGCATTTGGATGGGTCCTTATTCACAAATGAATAAAAATGAGTAAAGTCCTCAGAATCAAAGGTAAGCCAAAACTGGCACCCATAAGCACAAGGCAACCCAGAGAGCCCATCTGCAGCCAAACCATGCAGCAGACCCAGACACAGCTTAAAGGCTGGCAACAAGACCGCCTGCAGAATCTGCCAAGGAACCAGATGCTGTTGCTTCCCAAGCTTGGCATGAGGGTTCCTGATTGCCATCCAACAAAGAGGAAAAAGAGGAATGATATAATGTGGTGGGATAAAACACATCCCACCTCAACCTCCTTTATTGCTCATTGAAAAAAAATTGTGGAAGATACTACTGGAAATGTATCATTGTTTTCAGAAATACATACATTAGCCACAACAATGGCCTTGCCAAATGGGAAAAGTAGGAGCTATTTAAATGTATGTGCCATTTTAAAAAAAAATTAAATCTTCATATGCTGTTTTGGGTATGGATGTCTTTGTGTCTTTTGTTAACTGTTACAGTGATAACCACTAAAATGAATACAAGTGTGACAAAAACCTTCCAGTTTTTTACAGTAATATTCCACAATGCCCTGTCTCAGCACAGCTGTCTAAATCAGATAGACCACAATGATGGCTACTGAATGTAAAGAAGCCCGGTTTGTAAAATGAGGTGCAAAGAAATAATAAAGGAAACTGTAAATAAAGATATGTGATGAGAAAGACATTATAAAAGAAAAGATATATCGAGGCATTATACTGATAAAGGCTCTGCTTTTTCTTTAGTTGCACAAGTCTGTTGATGTAACTTGATTTCATTGACATCACACGTGAGAAAAACTGGAGCAGATTTGGCCCAGGCAATAGAAAAAGAAGTCATGAGTTGTGTGGCTGTGCACCTGAGGATATGCCCCATGTGGGCACCATCAAAAATTCCAGTGGAGAGGAAGAAGCAAAATAAATAAGAAAATACATGTAAAATAATATGCTGCAGGCAGGCAAAGAAATAGGAAGCAGTAAAAAAGTGATGTAAAAGAAGAAATAACAAAATACTTGTAGTTACCTGAACAATAGCAGCTGTTATCATTACTCTTATCTTCATCATCAAATCATATTTTGGAAAATAGCAGGTGCTTCCACAAATGATGTTTCAGGGCAGCTCCAACATATTTACAAATTCAAGTCATTTTTGCCAGAGACTTCTGCTGAAAGAAATGCATCAGAACATGGTAGACAAACTAGTCCCATAATTTTCATTGTTAGCTGGTTGAGCATAGTCAAAAGATTCAGGCACCTGTTAAAAAAAGGGGAGGCTTCCTACAAAATCAAGGACAAGTGATCCCCTTTCATTCAGCAGCATAGTAGTTAGAGCTGTCCCTGAGGACAAGGAGACTCAGTTTCAATGAAACCTGTAGGGTTTCACATTTCCCACATCAGGGTGTTGTCTGAACAGGGCTGTGATGTGGCTTCACATCTTTCTGGGCACGGGAAAATATTGGATATTAAACATGAGTCCTCCACGTTAACAAAACTGTTCTGGCTGCTGTGATACTGGCTCGCTTCTCTCCCATTCTGTCTTCCCATCTTTTACATCCCTTACTTTTCATTAATATTTTTAATTGAAATCCTTTTACTCTAATTGTTTTAGCTTAGGAAGAGGTGTCATTTTCTTTACCTCATTCATATCACTTTTCTATTTTCGTTCTTAATTTTTGTTTGTTTCGGTTCAGTCTAATTTTAATTCTTTATCAAATCCAGTTATTCATACTTGCAAAAAACACATTCAATAAAAACATTCAATAAATGCACAATCCTTTTTACAACATTTTCAACAGGTTAAGTTAAAAACACTTGGCGAAATATGAGGTAGGAAAATATGATTATTGTAAAAAAAGAATTTAAGACAGTGAGAAATATATTGTAAAGTGTTACATACTAAAGGATATAAGGTTATTCATGGTGCATCTAAGTTCCAAATACATGTTTATATTTACAAAGTGTTATATGTGATAAATTTATTGTATGTGTAGAATCCCAGCTGTTACAAATTTCACTGCCATCCATGTTTATACATTGGGAACTGAAGAAATGTGCTGCCATGACAAGGTGCACCTCAAATGCTTTCTCTCACCTTTGCACACCACTGGGAGATGTTTCCTTTTCTGGAGTGAGATATTTAAGACTAATAATAAGGAAGGCTTTGGTTTGAAAGGCTGCTATGTGTTTTTATACCTGTGTATGAGGCCCAAAAAGTATTATGATACATTTGCTTCATGCTGAGCATAACTCTCTTCTTCGAGGACAGCATTGCCTACTGAAGCAGTATCATAATCATGGTATGATATCATAGAATGAATTACAGCATTACAGAAAACACAGGCACTAATGAGTACTGAAGACTAGGCAGCATTGCCCAAGATTTTCTATTCTAAAATCTTCTTTTGTTATATTCCGACTTGGCTGAACATTCACCATTTGAGGTAAAAATTTCCATGATGCCTGGCTGTCTCAGGCTGATAATTACAGTTCTTGTTTTGCTAAGTTAAAAAANNGGGGATAAATAAAAATTTTTTTTTTTTAAAAAAAAAAAAAAAAAAAAAAAAAAAAAAAAGGCACTCCTTCCTTAAATAGGGCCCTGTTCCACTAATTGACTGGCTTATGATTTCTTGATGGAAGAAACAGGAAAAAATGTCAGTTCTGATACCAACATGGTGTATCAGCAAAATGCCACGAGTCTGACCATGTTACAGCTTTGAAGCAATCAGGTTGGTCTTGTCCCGCAGACATGGAGTGGCGGCAAGCACGGAAATCCTGCGGGCAGCCCCACTCTGGGGCGGTGTGCCTACCTCCCACTGCCTCAGCTTTGCTGCCCCTGCCTGCTGCTGCTGCCTGCAACACCTCCCCTTCCCAATTTGGAGAGCGGGGGTCGCCTCCCCAGGCTTCAACACTACACTGAAACCATAGGAAATGATCTTTCTCCGGGTGCTGCGGCTGCATGGTCAGATGTGGCCTTCACGACGAGATCCCCTGTGCTCCTCCAGCTGCCCCGACCACGGCACGGGGCTGTCGTGCCCAGAGCTTCAAGGAACACCCTGCCCGACTCCTGCAGCCGGGAGGAAGTCGCCGGGAGACTCGTGCAGGCTGTGGAGCCGGTCCCCAGCCCTCCCTGAGATAGTCTGCTGCTTGGGCACAGCGAGTGTGCCAGTGCCGGCGCTGGTCTCTCCGCCGAGGCCTTCTTGGCCATGGGGGTGTCTCCAGCCGGCGGAGCACCTGGAGAGCTGGCGGCCGGCGGCAGCAGCTGTGGCGGAGCGGGGCTGGCGAGCCAGCAGGCCGNCGAGCCAGCAGGCCGGGCAGCGAGCGGCGGGGGGCACCCGAGGGGCCCCGGCCCCGCGAGCAGAGGGAAGAGCAGGCTCCGAGTTACTAACAGCTTCCCTGGAAGCCGAGCCGGGGCCGCGGCCAGGGCAGGCAGCCAGCCAGCCCAGCATCCCGGGAGGCTTCCTCGGCTGTCTTCGCCCACCTCTTTTGCTCCATCCAGTGGTGACGAGCCATCTTGGAGCCTCCAGGCTTTGAGAGTGAAGCCGAGGGGCACAGGGTGCCTCAGCCGCCCTGCCTGGATTTCCTGCAGCCCTGAAAGCAGATGCCCCAGCTCCTCCCTGGGTACCGGGGTGCCGGGAGCACACGCAGCCCCGCAGTGCAGCCGTCACCCCCACAAAGAGCGGCGGGCTTAGGGCTCCAGCACCTCTCTGACTGCAGAACAGCATCGCTGCCTTACAGCCCCGGCTTTTCGTCTGACCAGCTGCCTGACCAAGCCCTCCCTGGGGTGGGGGTGCTGATTTCTCTCTTGCTTCTGGGGTGAGGCAGAGCAACAGGACTCGAGGGCAGGAGGTGCCCCTTCACTTCAGTCTGAGCCTAGCGGGGAGCGTTGGCTGCTGGAGTGATCCTAGGCCCCAGGTTTGCAGCTGTGTCCAAGGTGAAAGCAGCCTGCAGGGCCCCTCTACTACAGCCAGAGCAGCTTGTCAGGTGCTTAAGGTGCTCATCACTAAGGGCAGCATTTGGCCTCCCGTCATCTGTTTAGAGTTTTCTTTTTTTCCTTCCTTCTCCTCTCTCTCTTTTTTCTTTTTCTTTTTCTTTTTTTTTTTTTTTTTGGTGCCTTTGACATTCATGTTTATTTTACCAGTAAACCTGTATTCTCGCAATAACCTATATGTTTCCTAAAAGAAATGCACATTGTCTCAGAGCAGGAACCCAGCAGTGAAGAGTAAGAACCTTCATCATCCCCCCTCTCCCCATTCTGTCCTCTGTTACCCAGGGGCGTTTTGATGCCACAGGATAAAAATAAATAAAAGCAAGTACTTCCACTTCCTCGGAGCAGAGCTGATATGGCAGTAGCTCACTGGATGAGAGCAGCTCAGACCTGAAACGCTTTCTTCTCTGTTGGGATCACAGCTTGAGCGTAGGCTTGTTGTGTCGGAATGGGCCTACTGTACCCAAACATCTGAGCTTTCTCCAGCTCCTAGAGGAACATTTTATACTCATTATACATGCAGCAGAATTTCAAAATATGTCCCTGGGACCAGAATGCAGGAGGAGGACATTAAAGGTTAGGAGGTAGTAGGGGAAAAGCAAAAGGAGTGAGTAATCCGGAGTTGCCTGATAACCCTTTGAGTCTTAGCCAGAATTAACCATATCGAGATGTTGTGAAAAGGAGAGATGCATTATTTGACATATTGCTAACAAAGAGAGGTTTTTATTGCTTTAGGTACCTTCTAGAAGTAAAAAGCAAAGGATCAGCTCCGCATCCCAGGTTTCAAAATGTTATGATCTAAGCACAGGATTCATCACTGCCACCACTAAGAGATCATACATCCTGGAGTGTCATGAGCCATCCATGATTTGTGTCATTGCAGAGGATGATAAATCACTGCTAAAGACATAACAAGCAGCATCATCACTGCAACACAATAGATCATGATGCATCAAGATCTTTGCTAGAATATTATTTACAGTTAGCAGGGGCTTGGAATGGCAAAGCAGAAGCTGTTATTAATCTTCCCTGCATTGTGCCTTTGTGCACACTGAGGGCCCACCCTGCCCTGGGAAAAATGAGATCTGTAACACTCACTGATGCAATAGCCACTGACTGCATACAATGGGGCTGAGAGGGATTTTATATATAATCATGTGTATATATATATTTATGCAGAAAAGGAGCGACAGCAAGAGCAAGTGAAGTCCAATTCTTCAAAGCTTATGTTGTTCCGAACCCATCTGTAAATGCAGACGTGTTGAGGTCTCTTCCTTGCAGTAACCTTGGGAAGAGAATTTAGTCGTAAAGCTTGAACAGACAAGTTACTTACTTGTTTTCAAGAAAGCTCCAAAGGTCTGGAAAAGTCTTAGGAGTTCTTCCAGCTCTCATCCTATTCAGCATATGCAAAGACTTAGACAAATTAAGCTTTACTCCCCAAACTACTTTGGGAATCATTGTAAGTGCTAAAACACTGCTGGCTCAATTAATGTTTGGGTGGGGGGGGTGCCTTAAAAATAAAATTATTCAAAAATCCCATGCCCCCGAAAAACCCCCCAAAAACCCCAAACCCAGACAATTCAAACTTCTGAAATTTACTACCAGCTATTTTTATAGGAGACTCTCTGGAAACAGACTCTCACTCTGTCAATCCACTCAAGTGTTTCTGAGGCACTGGGGACTGTGAGTTATTTCTCTTTCTTATGCAGGACATTGCTGATTTAGGTCACATCAACAGGACTAACAGTTCCATTTAAAGAAATGCTGATATGGATAGAAAGTTGTGCTTTTTTAAAAACGAGTACTTCCTGCTGGAAGGAAATCTGCATTTCCAAACTGTTGATGACCTTTTTGACCAAAAAAAAAAAAAAAAATCACAAGAGTCTGCCAAACTCCAGGCTTACCCTGTTAGTAAAGGAATATTATCCCTCTTCTGCCATCCTAAAGACAAAAGACACAAGTAAAGTGCCTTTCAGTTTTATATCAGTTACTCATCCTGTGTTTGCTTCATGATGTGAAGCTGAACCCTCCCACAGACTTTAATTGAGTTAAATCATTGCCAGAACCTTTTAGGCTCCCTCTCGCACACCCTTCAGTGTGTGCCTCTGATGAGGCATGTGTGCAGAGACGCGCTCCCAGGACGTCTGGGCAGCAAGCCACCTACCTGTGGGCTCTGAATATTTCCATGAACTATATTTCACTTGAACATTTCTTTCCTGTTTAGACTATCATCAAAATTGAGGAGGGGAATAGGGAGGAGCCATGAGCAATTTACTGGAATATATACAGGCATTCCCCAGATTTCCCATCCTCCTTCTTAATTGGATATTATCCCTCATTAATGACTCTGTGAGAGCCTGTAGAGTACTAATTGTCTGCAGTTCCTCTCTCTGTCCCTCCCCTCTCTCCTCACAGAGATTAGTCTTTTGTTCAAGTTCATGAAGTTTAATTTCTGTTCCTCTCACTGAGATGGGCAGCACATCCAACCTTTGTTCCACCAGAACCTGGTGTCACCTCCCTGAGATGTTGTCTTAGGATAAGGGGAAAACCGAAAATCTCCTCCTGCTTCATTATTAGTCAGCAGAGCCCAGCTATGCCAATGCCCCCACTGCAGCCCAGCACAGCTGTGTGCATACCTTGTGCACCCACCATGTTCCTCTTTTGTGTCCTGGGCAGGTCGAAACCCAGAAGGAGAGTCAGAAGTTATCTAAGCTTTTCAAAAAAAAGCAAAGGCTGGGTGAACATTTGCAGCATGTCACCTCCATTTATCTTTTGAGGGGCTTGTGTGCTTTCAAAGTGAAACAGCTAATCCCAGAAGAACAAATAAACAAACAAACAAAACTTAAGTGCCTATTAATCAAGGACTGATGTGAAAAACAAATGGTTTTGAATGGCTGAATTATTTTGCATTAATGGCTGCCTTGGTAAGATTTTGGCTGGTTTTTGGCATTTTTCTGACTGGTATCTCGCTAGGATATTTTAGGTCCATATATCTAAAGGATGAAAGCCAGTAAGCCTTCCCCTGGCACTAACAAATCCCCTGACATTATTTTGGGTGTGATAGCCTGTTTTGACTTACAGTCTACTTGGTCAGGGCCAGGGAGCGTTCCTGCCATTGTCCCCCTCGTTGCTCTGGAGATGCTGGTCCCTCAGGCTCGTCCTTGTTAGTCTGCAACGCTGCCGGGAGCCATCGGGCTGTGACCCCAGGGCCTGGCAGAGCCCCGCCAGCTCCGGCCATTCCCGCAGCCCTGTCCCGGCATTGCAGGCGCTCAGGGAAATGGGTGTCCTTTCTCTTAGACCTTATTTGGGATTTCTGCCATGCCTGTGAAACACAGCCCTCCTGTCCCAGTTGCTTTTGTAACAGGAATACTGAAGCCAAAGCCTGGGCTGTGTGGGGAGGCAGGGGGGCTTTTGCTGATGTTTTCAGCAGAGTTAAAGTGGCACTGCCTGCTTTCTGCTATCCTGGGCACCTGCTAGCAGGAATCACAGGTACACTGCCCTTGCTTACTTTTTCCCCTCTCCTGTAACTCTCATGTAACTCTCCTGCTGCTACAGCCACAAGGCTGACTTGCTGCTGCCTGCAGCCAGCATGGAGTGATACAGACCTTGGCAATATGCAGGGAATATGACTGTCTTTTAACCACTGCTACACAGGGAAGCTTCCCTTTCCAACAAGCATCAGATGACTTGAAGGCAATTCTTCAGGAAGACCTATAACAGGAAATCACAACTTGAAAAAAGAGCAAACCTTAAAAAAAAACAAACAAAACCACTGCCTTTCTGCTCACAAAACCGAACAGGTGAAGGTGATGGTAAGATATTTGTCCCAGGAGCTACAGGCTCTCCAGCCACTAAGTCAGCCTGAAGTGGTTCAGTGTCCAGGTCATCCCAGGACACTGACAAGGTGATGGCAAATGATTTGGCTCCCATCCAGAGGCCTCATGTTTCAGGCTGGTCTGTCTGTCAGGGAGGTCCTGCCAGTGCCTCGTGGCTATCCATCCGTTCCACCTCAGCCAAGGTCAGCCCTGCCCGGGCTGCAGGCACACCTGCCACTTGGTCCCTGGTTTCCAGCCCCAGCATGGCTCCTGTCCCAGCTGCCAGGTCTGTGCTCCATGCCTAGTGCTGAACAGGTCTCATGAGTCTTCCTCCCCGCCTTCCAGCCCCTGGCCACAGGGTAACACCACAGCCAGAGAGCAACTTGCAGCTGCTTGGGCTTCATCCCATGCTTCCTGGGATCTGTCTGCTCCTCAAACTCTCATTATTAGGACAGCAACATCTGGGCTGACCATTCTGCTTTTGCCTGATTTAGATGTGGAGAGAGCTTATTTTTTTGAAGATGACAGGCAGAAAGGCAGACCTTCCTCTTACACATACCAGCACTGCCTCAGTTCCAGCGGTTTGGGACACCTGGAGCAGGAGCATTAGTGTTCCTCACTCTCATCCTGAGATATATAGGACAACAGAGACTACACGGTGGTTAGAAACTCTGCTGTAAGGTCTGACCCATTTTTGTCCTCCGAAAGCAATCTAACATCTGCTCTCAGTATTTCTGTGTGCCATCTCAGAAATATCTTTGGAAAAGCACTGCTAATTCATGCCCTGCCTACTTTCAAATTGTATTATTTCAGACTCTAGTTTATATATGCTTGGGGATGGATCTTTATATAAACTAAAAGTTCCACTGAATATTATCTTGGGCATAAATTCAGTAGCAAAATGGACTTGCACCTGGAATTTAAATCTCAGCTCAGTCCATCTGTCCTGCAGATCCTGCTGCAGCTAAGTGGGAAAAAAATCTTTGTTGTTCTGTGCTGAGGCAGTTTTTTAGAGGGTCTTGAAGGTGATGGAGGAGAAAGGGCTTGAAAAAATGTCTCCTACTGCTCTTCAACCAGTGCAGGAGGTGGCAGGCAAGCCAGACCCATGGGCTTGGTGGGGCCAAGGAAGGAGAAGAAATGGAGATGCCAAACACTGCTTCAGTGTCAAGACCTGGAACTGATGAACAGAAATGCCCTAGGTTAAACCAAGGGAGCTTCTTTGGCAGTGCATAGTCAAGAGGCAGAGGGACTTGACTCCATGTATTGACTCCATGTATCAGGGGCTTTCACATCAAAAAACCCCAAATCCTTACAGATCCCTATGCCAACGTGACATCTGGGAGGCCTGGTAGCTCTGAGAGGCCACTGCTAAAACTTTTCTCTTGTTTCTGAGTGTGAAGTTTTTGTTCTGCAAATATTATCTGCCAATAAATGTTCCTCTAATTGGAGAGCCATCCAAAATGCTAGCTCTGCTTATTTTAGAGTCCATCTTTGACCTTTACCACTGTGAAATACTTCTACTGATATTCCACCAGAGGCTATAAAACATCTGGCCTGACTGTGCACCAAATAGCTGGGATTTTCTAGCCGTTTCCATTGGTGGCATTGACCCCAAACAACAATTTATCTGCACTGTTTATGAGTCCCTTGGAAGCCATGGGGCCTGAGATGCTGGGGGAAGCTTGATCCATTGAGCAAACCCAGTCCATGCCTGGGAGAATGGAGAAACCGGATTTTGAAGGAAGAACTCCAGCTTTACAAAGCATAATGCAGCGGCCTTCAAGGCAGGCAGTGAGATTGAAGGATGTCTGCCCTTCCACACACTCTTCCCACACCGTGTCACTGCTGGGTGGGAAAAGGCAGGAGGGATGTAGATGGCCAGGCAGGGTGACACCAGTTCCCCCTTAAAGGCTGGGTTTCCCTCCACTGTGGTTGTGCCCCTGCCCCTCCAAACCCCTCAGGGGCCCAAGCAGTACGGAAGGGAGCCAGGTGCAGGGGTTATTTACTCGGACAAACAAAAGCAGTGACTCTCGGCAGGCCTGGGAGCAGCGGCGAGGGGAAGACACCTGCGTGTCAGCAGGTGGGCTCAGCTGCTGCAGTGCTGCCCTTGTTGCGGCCACAAAAGGCACATCACTGCCTTCGCTCAGGGTACCCCCAAAATATGCAATCAGCAGATGGTGCCTTGCCCCACACTCTTGTTTTCTCTGTCCCTTCCCCTGTCTCTTCTTCACAGACCATGGGACTGCTGGCTGGTGAGGCTGAAGTGGACTGGACATCATTTCGATGTAATTTTCTTGGAGAGCAAACAGCACTTGACCTTGTTTCTCTCTTGGTGGGCTGCCAGGAAGGTCAGCTGCCCAGCAACATTTTTGGTGGTGGAAACCATAGCGGTGAGGCATTGCAATATGTTCAAACTCACATCTAATTCCCTGTGTGTTCTGCCTCAGATGAATAGACAAAAGACCTCCTGGGCAGAGAGGGGGGCCCTGCTCCACCAGAGTTTGGATTTTTCACTGTCATCCAAGCAGAGGATCCAAACTCCAACAATGAGCTCCCTGCTCCAGACGAAAAACATTTATAACCTCTCCAAGCCAGGCTCTGGCAGGGCAATACAAACTGTGAGCTCCACAAACTAATGACCTTGAAAGTATCCATTTATCTTGGCCTTTCCCCCCAGCTTGAGATGCCGCAGAAAATGTGAGGCTTGCTTTCTTCTTTCTGTTACTTTTTTTCTTTTCCTTTTTGAGCAAGAGGGATGAATATTCAGGGAATGCAGGCAATATGGAAATTGCTCAGTTTCACCTCTATGGCTGGAGCTCAGCACTGAGACCCCAGTGGAAATCAAGACTGAGGGGCAGTTGGTCCTGCTATTCTAGGAGGGCAATCTTTGGGGAAAGGACATCACTGCTTTACCTCTATTACCTGATTGCTCCGCACTGCCTCTTCCTTCATTAACCTTCATCAATAAACAATATTTACAACCAACAAAACCCAATCCTTTGAATTCTTATTCACAAAAGGCATCTTATAACTTGGTGTGATGTGACAGCCTGAACTGCATTAAAATCCAGACAACAGGTTAGAAACATCCCTGGAACAAATGGAGCTGGTGCACCGTAAATGTTATTTCCACAGGGAGAGCAGTGACTCCCTGGAGTGTTTTACTTTTCAAAGTCGGTGTCTGTTTTCTATGCATTGCCACTGTATGGAAGCCATTGCTTGCCACAGCAGGGTGCTCCCTTTTTTATGGGATATACAACTTGGGTGTAAAATAATCCCACATCATTTCCTTTGGTGTTCGGTACAGACAGCTTAAAGTGAAAAGAGAAGTCACACAAAGCAGCTGACAACGGGCACAGGCAGAAGCTGCTACTAGGAAACATCCTTCTACTTACAGGGGAAAAAAAAAAATTGCCAAGATGTTTTCTGATTGCTGAACGTTTTAGTCCTCTTACAGATGTGGTGGCATCCAACCACTTTATTTGCAGATATCCTGCAGCAGATCTGGCTGCTGCTCTGCAGCACCTGTGGGCTGGGGCCTGCCTCTCACCTTTGTTCTCAGCCAGTAGAGCTGTCTGCTGGGAAGAGCATTTGGGCTCCAGAGAGAATTTGCTGGCTGCTGCCTTTGAAGCAAGCACCAGCTCGTGTTTCCATTTTAGGCATACATGTAATGTACATCTTTGCTTACTGGGCACACTGCAATGCAATCCATCCCCAGGAATTCTTGGCTTCCCTCTGGATTTTGATGACTTTATAAAAGGTTGGTGTTGCACTGAAGGGGTCCGTGGTAGTCATCTCCTGACTCACTGCCAGCAGGATGGAGACTCATGATGACTTAAAGAATATCAGTTTTATTCCAGGAGACACACATCCAGAGCTGCCTGCCCAGTGCCATCACTGGACACAAAGGACCACACATACCAAGGAAAAATGCCTCAGTGTGACCCTGCATTGCAGGTAAAGGCTTCCATGGCTCTGTGGGCCAGATATGTGTGTTTTGGCAGGCCAGGGAGGTTGAGCCAACTCCTTGCACTTCCTCTGTCTCACCTCAAGTGCCTGGCTCTCCGGGTGCTGAGCAAACACCCTGGATTAATGGATAAGGCTCAGGTCAGCCACATACTTCAGCATCAACTTTAAGCAAGCAGTTAAAAGTTTGACAGTATTTAGGGAAGTACTTCAGGGAACTGGCACAACCGGATGATATTTAGCTTGAATACAGCTATCAGAGTTAGGCTGCTTTAAAAGTACCTTTATGGTACACAGGTTTAATTATTTCTTTAAAAACAAAAATCCTGTCACAGTAAAAGAAATGCCAAAGCCTTTTTGAAGCTCCTTAACACAGTGAATAAGAAATCAAGAGTTGATTTACATAACAGAGATATACATACGTACATATACGTGAGTGTAGATTTGCACAAAAAGCATTTGCAGAGAATTCTAAAAATAGAAGACATTTCAGAGGTTTGTAGGCAAGTAAATCTTTTCCTTTTTATTGCTTTCATCCAATTAATAGTTTAAATTAAAACCCAGTCCTCCTGTCTTCTACAATCTGCAAGCCAGTGAACCATAGACCTTCCTACAAACACCTCCTTCTAATTCCTCCACTGAAGGAGCAACCAGGAACTCCCACTGCTACCAAAATGAAGGTCAGTAAAGGAGAGATGCCTTTGTCTCTAGTCTTGCAGTTCTCCTAAAATGATTTTCACCCCTTAATTTGGAGGGCAATTTGCCTCCAAGGAGGGTAGGAAAATGATAATAGTTCCCTGTGAAACACTCACTATTTTAAGATGAAAATGTTTGGAGCTTTGAGGTATCCAAGCAGAAATGGGAGGAGGCTGGAAATCAGCTCTTGTGAACTGTGTGCTCCAAATACTTGAAACGATGCTTAACCTCAAGCTTAGGCATACCCTTCCTGACTCAGGTGGAGTGGCTCTCCTGCTTCACACTAAGCGTATGTTTAACTGCTCCTCTGGGTCAGGGCCCCAATTAGCACACCAAGATCTAATTTTATTCTCAGTTACAGCTGCATAAGACTATATTAAGCAAACCACTTTATACCAGTAAAAAAAATTAGATTAAGCTTTGGCTCAGGGTAGAAAGGGAGAGCACGACACAGAAAAAGGTATCTTGTTAGATTTTACTGCCTCTGTTATGTCCATACCCTGATAGCTCTTTGTGCTCTTAAAAACATCTCTGCTCCAACCTTGTGTCTCTCAGACCAGTCTAATTTCTTCTGCAGAAAGTGTTTGCAAGCCAGTAAGAAAACACCATGACCACGGATCCCCCAGTTCCTAAAACAAAGCCTGTTAGCCAAAATCTACACAAATCCATTGGTAAAATGCATGTCCTGCACTTGTGTTCATGAGTAACCACATTAGTGTCACTGAAATCTCTATTTCTTCATCCTCCCCTTCTCCATCAAGCCCTTTAGATCTTGATCCCAATGCTTCAGACACCAGGTCACATTACTCAGAAGTAAAGCCCATTGACTTCAGTTTACCTTAAATGTTTTCTTACAGCCCCTGTTTAGCAAAGCACCCCTTTTCGATGAGCTACACTAAATTACCCAGAATTACACTAAATTATCCACTTACAGATAAATACATGCTTTGGTGTTTTCCTGAACAAAATTAGCTTAAACATGAAATCAGGATTATGTCTGAGAATCTTCCCCACCCAAGGTGCAACCTCTGGGAGATCAGCCCTTAAATTTTGTGTACTCCAGTATAAGCAACTGCCTTCTGTATGCCAGCTTCAAAGCACCTCACACGCTGCTGGATCTGCAAACACCAGCCAGTGCTAAAGTATTTAGTTTGCCTGTCATTTGCACCTGTAAAAATCAGGGGTAAATCCAGGTGAGATTATTAATGGGAAGTGAGATGCTGGCTAGTTCAGTGCTCCCAGCTTTCCTGCTCACTGAGAGCTGCAGCAGGACTGGGAGAGCCCCTCAGCACAGCCACAGGGTTTGGCCAAGGACCCCAGAAGGCTCAGGGTTGGCTTTGGCCAAGCATCCAGGAGCCGGTATGTGTGATGCAGTGTCAGACAGGTCCCGGTGACTCCCACTGTGGCTGAGAGGTGATCAACGCCCAAGTTAAAACTGACATGTGGTTTACCCCAATCTGTAGCAGAAGCCACTCTGATTTTTAAGAATATAATTTTGTCTTCATACAAAGAAAGTAGGAAAAAGCAGCATGAACTGAGGCACACTTGAAGATGAACAAAGCAGAGTTTTTGTTTGAAGCACTGGCAGGAGCCCAGCATCTCTCAGGGCCAGGCACTGGGGTCAGTCCTGTCTGGCTGTCTCTGCCAGGGAAGGACAAGGAACTTTAAATTTTATTAAATATGGTTAATTTTCTTTTCCTCTTAATGGCTTACCTTTTCTTTTTTAAAAATTTTTTTGCAGTTGGCATTTGTGGTTGTGCTATGCAATATAAGCCAGAGGGTTTGTAGAATTACTGGTAGGACAGCGTTGATGTGGCAAGCCAAAAGTTTGAAGAAAAATTCATGCATGCAGGCTCCTAAATATGGATCTACATGGTTATTTTCAGCCAGAGTCTTGCACATCCATAGTTCTGGGTTAGAAAACATAAGCCCCAGGTGAAGTGTATTTGGAGGATCTCTGCCATCTGATGTGAATGAAGACCCCTGTCACAAAGTCATCTGTATGACCTACTTGCTTCTCACCGCTAAGGAATTGTCCAGGACTCATGTAACAACTTCAAACTCAAGCACATTCCTCGAGCTGTGTGAGGAAGCTTGCACATTGCCTGACCACATTATATCTGCCTCTAGGCAGTGTTATCACTCCTTCCCTTCCATATGCTTAAGCAGAATTTTTACAAAAATAAATGAAATACATATGTACATTATGCAAAGAGTGTTCTTGAGCCGTGCTATATTTGGTTTTGCATGATACGTATCCAGCGTGTAGACCATTGGCACTCGGTTTTTAACTGTTAGAGATAAGCAGAGTCACAGTAAGCTATAAAAGAGTGTAAAATATGCAGGGCCTGATTCTCCGGCTCACGGAGGCCCCTTTACATCACGCTGGCACTGCACTGGAGTCTAAAAGCAAATGCACATGTGACTGGAATCCACTTTCAGGCCCTTTTATACTGCCAAAAGAGCTTAAAGTTGCCTGAATTCAAATGAGACTCAGATGCTTGTAGTACAAGCCGGTAGCCATCATTAAAAATCTTCATTAATGCTGCTGCCCCTCTGCCCCCCAGCAGTGGGGTGAGCAGCAGCAGTCAACCCTGGGCATGAGGCAGTGCTGGAATGTTGGGGAACACTGTCCCTGTCACTGTTCCTGGGGGTATGGGACTGTTCCTGTGACCAGACACGGTGAGATGGATGCAGTGGGTGCCACCCCAGGCAGGGAGGTGCAGGGACAGACAAACAGGGTGTGCGTGGGCAGCCGAACAGGGAGGAGTATGTGGGGCCGAGTACCCCGCTTTTCCCAGATGGCTCCATGTCCAAACTGGGATCCGTATCGCCCGAGTCTCCCTTTTCATGGCTGGTTTTTCTCCCTACAAAGAGCTGACACAGAACAAGCTGTGTGTACAAGTGCAGGTACACCCGCCCTTAGCTTTAATCATTCAGCGCCAGCCAAAGTGGGAGGGACAGGAGGGCTCTGCCACCTTCGCACTCTCCCTATGGCATCCGCCTCCACCTCGGCCCAGGTTGGATCCAGCCACCCACCGTGCAGGCTCTGGCTCCGAGTGCCTCGCCCCAGGGCCCAGACACAGTCGCTTCTGCATCCAGGAGGGAAACCAGAGCGGCTGGCTCGTGACTGGCGCACAGATCACCAGTTCATGACTCTCTCCCGTGAAAAAAAGTTGGTTTGCATTTAAAGTGTTGGGGGAAAGGATTTTTTTTTTTTTTTTTTTTTTTTTTTTTTTTTTTTTTTTTTTTCCTTTTCCAATCCCCAAAGTCACATGGCCAGACTATTTTAAACATTCCTGGCTATTCCCCCATGCACCAGCTCCCTTGGCTGGCACTGGGGTATTCTCGAAGCTCGGGTAGGAGAGTAAACTCTGCATGTATAATTTATCCATTGTAAAGGATGCAAAATCTACTGGGAACAGGAGGGGATAAGAAAGAGCGAAGACACTTGTGGATGCCAAGAATTCCAAGTGCCAGACCTTGCTAGCGCTCTTCCAAAATGGAGGGTCCTACACGGCTCCCATTTAGCTAGAGCTGAGCCTAGCCTTGCCTGCTGTGTTGAGATTTGGCAGGCTGCAGCTCGCCATTGTTGCGAGCTCTCATCCAGGCAGCGGTGCCAAGCCTTCCCTCCGGCTGCAGCCCTTCCAGCGCGCGCTAATCCTCTAGTATCTGCCTCTCCCAGATCCAGCAGGGACACCCTTCCGAGCTGGGGAGGGAGAGGGGAGTGTCCTCTCTGCAGAGAACCCTTTCCCAGCAAGCTTCATGAAGAAGCCTTATTTGTTAACCCTAAGAAATTGCCACTCTTGACATAGCAGAGACATTACAAGTAAGCAGGAAATGCACTTGCCCCTGGCTCCAGAGCTGGGCAGATCAGCACTCCCTCTCTCACCAGGGAAAGCGAGGATGGCACGGTGAAGCCTAACTTCTCCTGCTATCTTTAGTTTGCAGTTTCTCCCCTAACAGCCTGCCTACATGGTGAGAGCTCCTGGGAGGCACAGGTCACTCCATGTACCCAGCCATCCCGTGGGCAGTGTCAAAGTGGATGCAGCCAGTGAGGGGTGTTCATCCCAGCATTCCCACCAAGAGCAGTTTAGAAGCTCTGCACTACCAGGTGGCCCCACAGCACTTGGGCCCCTCTCCCTGTAGTCAGCTGCACCTGGCTCAAGCACAAGAGGCAGCTGCCTGCCCCTTCCCTTCAGCAGAAGCCCTCAGGGCCCATGAAAGTTCACATTCAGGGCAGGAGCCAGGGAGGCCACAGCCCCCAGGAACCCACAGCGGGATCACCCTGCAGCCCCCAGCCCCCAGCTGAGGCCAGCCCGCCCTGGGGCTCAGCCTTCATAGCCATGGCGGCTCCAATGCCATGGTTGTGCAATTGCTGTAATTGTGTAGGTTTTCATTTTTAACTTTTTTTTTTTTTTTCTGGATTTAGCAAAGTATGAATTTTGCAAATGCAGTCACTAAGTTCTGGATGCTGTCCCTGCACCCTGACTGTTATCCCAAAGAAATTCCTGAGGGAAGGAATGCAACAACTCACCACTGCATCCCAAACTCATACAGGAGCAAAACAGGGTCCAAGGCATTTGGCCCTCCTGCTGAGCCCTCTGCTTATTCCTGCAGAGTGGTCTGAGCCTGGTGCTTTGTGCAAGACACAACAGGGTCTTGCCTGTGGAGTGGGAAAGCATGGGTTTTGTGGCACCCCAACATAGGGAGGGAAGGGGCCTGCCATGGGTGCCAGAGTGCTGCAGCAGCTCCAACCCTGTGTGGGTACAACCCACATCTGGGCTACATCAGAGCAGCTTCAGGAGCTGGTGAGGAGCCCCCACAGAAGTGACCTCTCTGCACCATCAAAGCCCTTGACACTGAGCAGGATGGGAAGAGCCCATGTGAGTGATTTTCAGAGAAAAGGGCTCCTTGTGCAAAAGAGGTATTATCTCAGAGCAGGCTGTGCCCACCTGCATCCATAGATGTTTGAAATTTTAAGACCAGAGTGCTGCTGGTCTGACCACGGGAGTTGGAGTTGGCTTGAGGCTACTCCAAAGCATTGATGGCTTCCCTACCAGAGGGGCAGGAGATCAGTTCAGCCTCCTTGTCCTAGCAGGGGTAAAATTTGCCTTTTCTATCAGATGTGATCACCACCTCCCCTCAGCAAAGCATCTGTTTTTTTCCAGCACCACCACCACGATTCCCCAGCTACACGTGAAGTGGTGACTTTGCCCACATCCGTGGTCCATAGGCCTGCCTGTTAGCATGTATCCCAATGTTTTAGACAGTTCATGGGTGTCACAGGTGGAGTGGGAGCTTCAGACAAAGTTTAATTAAAGAAGCCCTGCTGCTGAGTCACAAGGGGCCTAGAGGACCTCCTTGCTTTCTAAACTCCTCAGAGAGAGGAGCTTAGGGACAGCTGGATCTAATCTTAGCCTCAAACTGTCAATTGCTTAAGCTTTATAACTTTGCCCCACAAGTTCTAATGATGGCAAATCAGATGTATTTATAAAAGATGAGTCATTTATTAAGACAAATGAACAGTCAGAAGATCTTAACCAGAATTACTTACTACACAGTATAAAAGCTAGGCAACTGTAGTATAACATAAATGGTATAGTGCACTATATGAAAGCAATTGTGTTAAAGAAATTATATTAAATCTAGCAATAGAAACATTACGTTGAGGTTGATATATCTCACCACATTTCTCTTCGTGGGGTACTTCTTCTTCTTTCTCTCAATCCCTGAGAGGGAACCATGAAGAGGTGTCCCAAAACCCATGGGAGAACCTCCACACTTCCCACTTCAAGAAAAGGTTGTGGAAGAATCGAACTTGTATGAAAGTAGATTGGACTGCTATAGCATAAAGAAGCTGGCTGCCAGTCATAGGCCTGCAGGTCAGTTTAGCAGCTTATCTGTCAAGTCTTACTTCAAAGGGACAGATGTGTGTTTGAAGCTGGTAAGCCAGGCCAGCCTTTTAGCATATTCAGTGCCAAAAATACCACTATGGTGCCACCAGTGGCTCCCCAGAGAGAGCTTCCAGGCCAAGCAGATCAGCTTTTTCAGAGCAGAGCATCCTGCTAAAACAGGAAGCTGTGCTGCAAATGAACCCCTGCACATGTGGTCCAAGATTTACCTCAATGCCTGCCAAGGTGCTGGTGCCAGGGTGCTGACCTTCGCCCTGTCCCCAGACCGTGCAGAGAGGGCTCCCCTCCACGGGGTGTCAAGGACAGTGGGGGATCCCCTGCCCCAAGCACTTCACTGCAAGGCCTCCCTCCAGCCTTGCTGCTCTTACCATGCCACTGGGAAAGCCTTCCCACATGTTTCTGCCAAGTCACTTCAAAGATCTCAGCTTAATGTCCCCAGGTTGCACTTACTGTGGGAGTCAGTATTCCTGGACTACCCATGTCTGTCCTGTGCTTTCTGAGGAGGCCAGGCAAGGCAAGAAATTGATGCTTTATTGTCTTATTTCACTTTGATAATCAGCAGTAAATCTATGAACTAAACAGAACAGCACCTCTGAAGTAACTTGACTTAGTCCAGCTTCCAGTGGGATAGAAAGTGAGGCTTAGCAATTAGAAAGAACTTGCTTCATAAAGAAAAACAAACAAAAGCAATTTGAAGCAATTTGAATGAATCACACAGCCCTTTTGAAGGAAGGCAGTCTGCATCCTTCAGGAAGGGCAATACACAGCCTGGCTGAACCCTTAATTGCAGGCTGTCAGGTACCATACATCTCCAAACTTTCTGAAGTGCAGGAGGTGGTGTGATAGGAATGGATAGCACAAGAACATCACAGGCTGGGCAGAGCCATGGAAAGACAATGTACAGCTGCTTGGCTCAGGATCTTCCTGTATCCAGGAAGGATAAAGAGGCTGCAGTATGCAGGATGTCAACAGAGTGGGGCCATCCTGCAGAAGGTACAGGGGGTTCACAGATACAGCAAGTTAATTTCATCAAATGGTTAGAAGCCAGATAACTAAATTTAGGTTCCCTTAGAATTTCTATTAATGGCTTATAAGAAATCAAAAATCTCCAACAGCCTCTTTAAAAAGAGAAGGAGTGACCAATAAAATTACAAATTAGATCAGTCTAGAGAAATATGCCTCTTCTTGCTGACTCAGTGAAAGCCAACTGAGCTTCTTCTTGAGAAGAAAACATCATCTTGATAATATACATCATAATAAACATCATCTTGAGAGATTCTCACAGATGTTGGCTAAAGTTGAGTCTGTAGCGGGAGCTATTGAAACCTCTGTCGTAACTGTTTATTGTACAAGCTGCACTTCAGAAAAAAACCTGCACTGTGAGTCCCATGAATATAATGACTAATGGTAAAAACAGCTGTCAAAGGGCAGCCTCCAAATGATGTGCAGCCCCAGGCTGGGGAGGGCAGCCCCACCTTCTGCAGGGTCAGCTGGTCAGGGAAATCTGTCCCATTGTGGAAGCTCTGATGGGTTTTGTCCAGGCAAGAAATGGATGGACAGCCCTGCCACGCACAGACCCTCCACTGTTACCAGGGATTCCCTCCAGCAGGACTGTGCAAGCCTGATGTGACAAAAATACACAAAGAAGGATGGGGAGTCTACATTTGTGGAAGGCCATCACAGTGAATAGGCCTGGAGACAGTGTGACCACAGCAGCAGCTGCCAGGGTGCTCTTTGGCCAAAGCCCTCATCACCCTGTGGAGCTCTGCAGCACCCTGGAGCCCTGCAGAGATGGAGCCAACATGGAGCTGGAAAACCAGACATCCTCATCATTGTCATCTTCTTGGGATGCAAATACAGCATATGTTCACTCCCAAACGCACAAGAGGAATATTTACTGATTGCAAAGCCCTTTTTGTATAATGTTTGACTGACAGTTTGTAATTCCCATTGAGTGATACAGTGTTATTCAGATTGCCTGTGCTACTAATATGCTTTAATCCCCCCCATTAATTGTCTTTAACTATAACTTTGTATAATTGTAATACATTATTTTTTATTTTACCAATTCTTTGTTGTTCCTTGCCTCTTGGCAACATTCATTGCAACCCACTTCTCATTCTGATGTATGTAAGTCCATGTAACACAAACACCGAGATTTCCAGATACATCATGATCAGGGTGGGCATGATTAAAGTGGGAAGGAAATAATGAAACCCATCTCTTCTGTTGGCCATTCCGGAAGGCCATTCATGCAGACATCCAGTGTCCAGGGAAGACTCCATAGCATCCTGTCCCTTATTAGTGGGTTCCCATCTTCATTTATGTGTGTGTGCAAACATTCATATATAGGCACACTTCACACATAACCCTTACAAACATATTTCTTTAGAAATATATAGATATATAAAATAAAACTTCAGTTTTATTCCCTTCTAATTGGGTTGGGCATAACCTCTCAATCCTTTGAGTTTAGGGATTTGGGCATTTAAGAAAATATCTTGCAGCAATAACAATTAATATTTTTCTTGATTTCTCTGCCAGGTTATTCAGCCCATGATCTCTATCAATGTAAGCACCAAATGTCCCTAATTAGTACTGGGTTTTAACTTTTCTTTTTGCACCAGAAAAATGAGGTCATGATCATCTGGTACCTAACCAACTGCCAACTTTTATTTCCATTATTCACTTCTTCATCTCTCAAGATGGCATCCAGTGGAGGACCTCTCTGGAAGCAGCAGGGCCACCTGATTTAGAAGATGGTCTTCTCCAATGCCCAGACCGCCAGCCTCCACCACAGGAGAGGACCTGCAGAGGCTTCCCCTGCTCTCAGTCGTGCTCAGGTGTGGCCATGTCAGTTCAGCAGTGCCTGTGGGGCTGCCAGCACTCACCTGGTTTGCAAGGCAGCAGCCACCATGTCCAGCCCTCAGACCCTCCATGCCCTCCCTGGCAGAGTGACCTGGCCCTGAGGATCTTGGTAGGAAAAGTTTTCTGGCTTCCACCAACTCCCCCAGCATGGCTGCTTCCCTCGCTGTGCTCCAATGAGGAGGGAGACTCCTCTCCCCTTTAATCCCTCAGCCACAAATATCTGGGGGCTGCTGGGCAGCTGGCAGGCACCGGAGCGACACCTGTGTGCCAGATCTGTCCAGCTGTGCCCGTGACACACCATCCATCTGCAGCACTTCCCATGTGCTGCTGCCAGTCTCTTTCCCTGGAGCCAGCTGGGAAGGGAGACGGGGTCGGTGGGAGGGAGGGAGTGACAGGGAAATTTTATAACAACGCTTTGCATCCAAATTGATTTCCTCCTGTTGTCTCCTTGCACGGGGCAGGGTTCACAGCTATTGTGACCCAAGGGTGCTCAGCCCAATGGGGCCAGGTGGTGCTGGCTGCTCCCTCCAGTGCCTGGGGCTGTATCACAGAACATTCCTGGTGGTTCCTTCCAGGTCAGCAAGGGTTTCCCATATAGGTAATATCCCTGGTGCAGCTACTCAACAGTTTGCATGGCTCAGACACTCCAGGGATTGACTGTGTGTTTTGTTTTCCCTGCCTTGCCCTGCTTTAGGCCCATGACAGTCAATGCCAGCAGCAAAACTTCCCCTGACTTTGCAAGGACCAGCTGTGGGCTCTGGGCTCTGGGTGGGCAGCATGGGAGCAGCAGACCATTGCTGTTCTGAATGAATTTTGGAGTCTCACATTCACTGGAAACTGAGACCTACATGATTTTCCTCATCTTCAAAGACTAGCAGGAAATGAAACAGTGCTTGAGCAGTAGTGTGCTCTTGGATTTAATGGAAAAGCTTTTTGTGACTGTGTTAAGGGTCTCTGACCCACCACCAGGCAAGCACAAGGCCTCTCTCTTGGCATGTGGCTCCCAGGGTGGCCACTCTCTGAATGTGCACCTCTCACTTGGGCACATGTCCAGGCAACTACAAAGGGCCTAGCAGAGAAAGGAGGATACTCCAGAAAAGTGCAAGATGTGGATACCTTGGTGCGAGCCAGGCAAGCAGCCACAGCGTGTACTGGCAGTGTCACCATGGCCTTGCTTAACCCCTTTCAGAACGAGGCTGGATGGTAATTAAAGGGATGCTGGGTGCCAGTGAAGCTGGTGATGTTGCTGCTGATCTGCATCAGTTCAGTGGAAGATGTAACAAAGAAAACACCCTTGGCTTCCTCACTGCATTTGCTGCAGCAGAGGGGTTCACCCCTCACTGCCATGACCCGCCCCCTCCCATCGCTCACCAGACACTGGGGCACAGCGAGGCGTTTGCAGGCACAAGGCCCCTGGAATGGACAGATGGGAGCAGCCAGAGCAGCACTTAAGAACCTGCTTCTTCCCTGATGGGAATCCTCAAGTCTCCAGTGCTTTTCCACAAACTCATGCACCACCCAAAAACTCTGCATCCTGCTCCTGCTTTTGCTTTGTAATCAAAAGGCAGGAAAATTCCTCCTCCTACCACTCCTGCCCTGAATGGAAAAGTTCTTTCCTCCATGTTCACTGCTGCACTTTCCAAATGCCTTTTGCTTTCTTGCTTTTCTCTAAATACTTGCCCCAGTTGTCTCGTGTGGGTCAAACATGAACTCACTGGTTCCCACGTCATTGTGCTCCCAGCTCAGCACATCCTTCTCCTCATTGTCATGCAGAGCATAATTTTCACCTGTTATTGAAAATTCAATATTGGGAGCTTTTAATTCCAAAGATTTTGATTTTTCAATAAAAAAGTGAAAATGAATCTCGGTAGGATTGCAGCAGAAATGTTGCAAATGAGCTGGTCACATAAGGCAGAGAGGGAAGAAAAACAAGGAGAAAAGAGAAGGACAGAGTGAAAGAGAGAAATACACAGAGATTGCCCTTCCAGAAAAGAGCTTAAATAATTCAGGTGAAAAATATGACCAGCAGCAGTGATGTAGGTTTTTGGACTTCTATGCACAATCCAATGGAATATAGTGCTGCTTGCTTGCTGCCCTGTGAGTTGGCAGGACTGTATCTCACTGCCTCAGCATCCCTGATCACCCTGCTTACTTCAGTGCTCATGTGCCAACAGCTCAGTTTAGGTCTCTTGTGTATCAGGGCCCCCCAGATTTTGCAGTCCTTCTATAGCATGTTTATAAGTTCTTGTCAATATTATCCTCATTAAATCAGATGAGACTTTTTATCTACCAGGGTTAATTGGATTGGTTAAAACAACCAATAAAAAAAGTGCTGTTTAAAAAAAAGAGTCTAATAACCAAAGTTAAATATGGGCCTTTTTCCTCTATTACTTCTAATAAAATAGCTTCTATTAAGTATTAATATGTGCTTTTTGGTCTTCCTTATAGCCAGAAATCTCAGTGGATGAAGCAAAAGGTGTTAGTCCTTTGTTAGCCATGAATATATTTTTTCTCCTAGATCTAGTGCATTAATGGAGACTTGTCTCCTACCCAGATGAAAATCTGAAGTCTTATCTTTGTGTGGACAAGCAGGGATCAGCTTGCACACAGCAAGGGTAAAACAGCTTCCCATCTTTTGCCTCGCCCTTTTGCGGATGGATCCCTGTTTCTGAGAGCTCTGCACTACCCCATCCCTTCCCCCAGACACCCACCCACCCCTCCATCTCTCCCTCCATTCATGCTTCCATCCGTGACTCCTCACTGCCTCTCCACAGAGTCACCTGGGCAGCGACTCCTGTGGGTGCCTCCCCCGGGCTCACATCCAAACTCGCTCTCTGCTGCTTGCAGATTCTTTCAGCATAACATCTCTGAGATATGGCCTTCCTTACCCATCTGTACAGCTAAAACTCTTGTCAAGACTCTCAGCATTTCACATCTCAATTACTGTAAAATCCTTCTTGCTTGGCAAATGCAGCCTCATCCAGCGCTTCCTACTCCATCTCCCTGCCCAGCCACTACCATACCCGCCAACCACAGCTTAAAATCATTTATGCTCAAAAGGATCACACACAAACACCTCCTGCAAGTTATTTTTCTTGCTGGCGATCACAAAACAACAGTGATGGCACACGCTCCCATCTGGATGTGATTTTACAGGTGCAGCCCTTGATGTTCGGAATGGTGAGCAGGAGCTGGCTCACACCTCTCACCGTCACACCGAGATCAAATAAAGCACCTGGGGCCAAGCTCGGCCGTGAAGTCTCCCTGCCTTTAGTTCCCGCTGGGAATGCTGTGAAGGTGCTGGCTGTGGCTCAGAAAGGCCCTGTCCTGCAGTGGCACATGCCATCATCCCCCAGCACTGACCTGTCTCCAGCCCTACACCCCCTAATGTTTTTTGCTAAGTGAGAGTTGATTTCTATGGATCACCGCTTTCCTGTACTGAGTGTTTAATACTTACAAACCCTTTTGCTGTTGCTCTGTAGATTCTTATGTTTTCCTCCCTCATCCTCTCTTCCCTGAGCTGCTTTTCTTCTTCCTTCTCCTCCCGCTGCTTCTCTCTTCCCCTCCACCTCCCCTCCACCGTGTGAGGAAGCCTGAATCTGGCTCCCACATTTCACTCCTATTTATTCTCAGGTCTGTGTGGCTTTCACTCGGTGTTTTCCGTTATGAAGATGACAGCAAACTGAGAGCTTAAACAAATTTGGCTTTAGGTGCTTTAATGAAAAATTAACAGGTTTAATACTGGCTTCACCATCAAAAGAAGAACATTAATGTTTAATATTTAAACAATGCATCTTCACAATAATTCCATCACATTTCACATAGAGAACCCACAGTAAATGCCTAGGGTAAAACAATAAAAATCCAAAACTGTAACACTATTTACTATTTTAACCATGTCTTTCACAGTTTATGCAATACTCCTTTACAAAGAGAATTGAATCATTTTTTAATGACAACTCCCCATGTCCTCTGCCACTGAAAAAGGTAAGAATATTAGATTTCAGGTCACAGTCCTGGCTCCTTAAGCCTTTTTAAGACCAAGGATATGAAAGTCTTATGCAAATGAGTTGCCCTTTAAATGTATCTTTAGGAAAAAAAAAATGCAACAACACCTCACTGAAGAATGATTGAGTTGACATTTCATCTACAGCACATGCTGTCCAGGTAGAAGTCTCAAAGAAAATCTTCAAATAAAGAGTGGCTCCAGCACCCATAAATTTGTGGCATCTCCCCAGATGACTGTACTAAAAGAATTTCTTGCCTTAAAATTAAGCTCTGCCTTTCACTGTGGTCAGAGCATCACCCTACGTGTGTCTGGACTTGCCATGGCCAGGAGCACATTTCCTGGAAAGGGCAAATCCATCGTGAGTGCCAGTACTTTGGGGCAGATGTTGATGGTGACACCTGGCCTCAGGAGGAGCCGTGGGCTTGTTCTCTCTCCACTTTCCCTTCAGCTGAGGTACAAGACTTCTGTATGCTCATTATTTATGAATAACCTTTTGACTAAGTGAGGCTCTCCCTGATACAACATAAACAACTTGAGAAAAAACACATCTCACGAAGGAGGAAACATCAGTTACCTTGTATTGTCTGGATTGGCTTCAAGATCCCTTTGCACATAAAATGAGAATCATTTCTTAAACTGAGAGTATTTAATTGGAGAAAATATTTTCACTTAAGTAAATCTTCATCTATAAAAAAGCATGATCCAGCTGGATAACAAGAAAACAAATCACATGCACTGTAATACAGAGGAAAGAATCTACAATGCTTCCAGATGCGTATTACAGGAAAATAATTAAATAGCAGCCCTGGTAGGAGACATCATGTTTTAAGTACACAAAGAAGAAAGCTCTGTTGACGTGAACCCAGAAATAAAGCAGAGGAGGAAAGCACTTAAATATAAAAAGTAATCAAAGAAGTTGAAGCCTTGATTGTGCTTCCAGAAAGTTTTTGGGTCATGTGTCCATGCAGTTTTCCTGCTTCCAAATCTAAATCCTTTAGCATAACAACTATTAGACAGGAAGAGATGGACAGTGAAACAGGATGCAGACAAGGCTTCTGAAGCCAAGACAAGAAACATCTCCTGACAATACTGATTAAAATGCCTCAGTGCACTTTACGCGGCACACATGAGAAGGTAAATATATCATTAGAAAAAACACTGGGATGTGACTTCCTCAGCCACAGAGCTGGGACCCCTGCTTGCACGAACCCCCTGCTATCCCATACGCCACGAGGTCACATGTTAGGATGTTTTGATTCCCCAGGTAAAAGATGTTAAGATTAAGAATGTTCCTCTAAAAGCTGCCATGTCCAGACAGTCATGGAATATGTGTGCTGAAGGTTAATGTTATTTTTAATCATCCGTCTTCCTGAAGCGGCTTGGAGAACTGTTTGTATGAAGCCTAATAGCTTCCAGGTGTCACCTCCCAAAGTCCTGATGTCCCAACACAGCCAGAGTCTTCTTGCTGTTTGCTACCACAGACCCTCAGTCTGTGAGGCTGCAAGCAGTCAACACAGAGCCAACCCCCTCCACTCCTGTTCTTTGCAGCACTACCCAACTGCTTTTTTGGCTCTGCAGCTTTCTGTGATACCCTTAAGGGTTCCACAAACTGGGAGCGCTTCCTCCTGCTCTTCTCCCTGCGAACTGTGCCCTGCACTCCCAGCGGCGCCGGTTTCCCTCCCCCAGGCAGGCTGATGGGCTCTGGCTGGGGGCCATTTTGGCGGGGTGGGAGGAAGCACCCTGCTCAGATCGCAATCAAGTGGAGAACATGCCGTCCTGTAATTATGCAGTTGTGCATGGCACAGCGCAGAGGGTCCTGCAATTCAAACTGCAGCTGCAATTCAAATCACAAGTAAAATGAGTAAATTTTTCAAGGGGAAACAGTGACACACAAGCCCTGGCTGCACGGTGCCTAATTCCACTTTCCTTGGCTATGATTTATTCCCCCAGCCATCGCTGCCCCATCTGTGAGGTCTTGGGCAAAAGGAAGACCTCACATTGAGGACCTCAGAAGGGCAATGTGGGGACACACTGCCATGCTAGAGAAACTTGCCTCTGTGCTGAATGGCAGTTTTGTAACAGGCTCAGATTCTCGACGGTCTGTGTCGCATTCGGCAGCAGCGTTACATGTGCAAGATAAAGCCTTTTAACTCAGCTTTCTCACTTGTTTCCAGAAATTTTCACTTGTGGCAAGTACTAGGAGAGGGAGATGCTGCTTCCCTGCAGGGGCAGGTGATACCTGCTAGTTTAGGACGGTTTCCATTAGCATACGAGGCCAGGAAAATGTCAAACTAGGAAGCAGAAGAGGAATGGCCTCAGATGCACTCGCTGCACTACTCTGGTAGGAAAAGCATTTACTTCATTCAGTTGCTTGTCACAGCTTTTTTGTGTTGGAGCCATACACAACTATGCACTTAGAGCCAATTTTTGCACACTCTTGCACGCCCTTCACCTTGGGTACAGGAACCTGGACTTGCTGTTGGTCCGCAGTGCAAATAAACAGGGTTTTATCCAAGAACTTCTTACTGTTTTGTAAGTTTGCAAAGAGCTTCACATGAAAGCCTACATTGTTTTGAAGTGCTAGACATTTTCCTGCTCTAAAGTTTCTAACAGGGAACTTCTGCTTGGTTTTGGATTCAGGTCTTGTCGGTTCCTTGGCTGCCAAAATGACTTTTGTGAGGCAGATAAAACTTGGAATAGATCTGGTTCAACCTTTGCAGCCAGCTCCTACGCCTATGAAGTTTCTGAAACAAAACCCAGAGTCTCTGCGGGAAGGAAAAAAAAATATTCCACCTCCAGCATTTTCGATTGTGGTTCAGTTCTCAGTCGGGTTTTACAGTTTGGTCTCGTCGCAGCCCTAAAATCGGCCAGCGAAGCCCCGTTTTGATCCGGCCATGGCTTTAATTCTTTTTCCCTCCGGAGGTGCGAGCCGCGGGCAGCTCGGACGGGGGGAGCACGGCGCTAACAAAGGCCCGGGGCCCGGGGCGGTGCGGGGCCAGCCCGGCGTCCCGGGACACTCCGCCATTCCCGCGTCCGCTCGGCACGGCGNCCCCCCTTGAGCTGGTGCCTCGTCTTCAACTCAAAACCCCCAAGCAATGAGTGTGGCTGAGTGCTCGTGTCGGTCCCACGGGGGTGTCTCGCCGGCTTGGCCGATCCCCGCCAGCTCCCAGCTCTCTAGAGGGGTCTGGAACGGCAATCGNAATTCTTTTTCCCTCCGGAGGTGCGAGCCGCGGGCAGCTCGGACGGGGGGAGCACGGCGCTAACAAAGGCCCGGGGCCCGGGGCGGTGCGGGGCCAGCCCGGCGTCCCGGGACACTCTGCCATTCCCGCGTCCGCTCGGCACGGCGCGCCGCCTGTGCCGCTGCCGAAACCACCTGCACAACACGGTAGAAAAGAACAAGAAATAAAAAGACGGAGGCACGCTAATTCCCGGGGTGCTGACTTGCTTTGACAGCCCCGTTCCCCCCCCGCTCCCTCCGCCCGGTCGCCGCTGAGCCGGCTCCGGCGNCTTTCCCGGGGACGCGGAGGGCATAGGGATGCCTGAGCTTGTGTCGGACTGTGCTTTTCTCTGGAGGGGCAGCAGGAAAATTGGTGTTTGGACAGCTGCTGTCACTTTGCAAAACTTTTTAACGTTCAGCCCGTGTCCAAAATTACAAAACATACTTTTGTATGTGTATATACAAATAAATATATATTATAAATATATATTATACACAAATATAAAACATGCTTTTGTATGGGGGCAGCTCTGGAGGCCTCTTAGCTTTTCCCTCTGCAGTTCAGTAACATTTCGTATGCTTATGGGCTTCCCTGGTCCTTTGCCTGCCCCTGCCTCTGCTCCCTGCTGCATCCCCCTCCCTGGCCTCATCCCATGCCCACCGGGCTATGTGCAAAGCAGCAGAAGAGCAAAACCTGATGGGTTTCCCTCAAGGAAAACTCAAAAATGGCCTTAAAGAGTAGAAAGGTTGCATGTATATAACTCTGAACATGCAGAGGTGATGTTGTGGCAACCATCCCACTCTCTCTCTCTGGTATGCAAGCACAAGCACCTCACTTTTCCCAAAGCACAGCCCAAGACTCAGCCACAGCCAGCCTTGGCATGGGGAATTGATCCCGCTTCACACGGAGCCTTCCCCAGGGAGCAGCCACTACGTGTCAGGAGTGGCCAATGGCACTGTGTTTCTTCACTCTAGAAATGAGAAGACGGGGAGGACCTGGTAGTGAGGAAAGACAGAGGCAGTTTTTCATGCTGCTGGAAGCAGGGGGAAGTGGCACCCAGAGACATCTGCAAGGGAGAGTGTCACCCAGAGAGGTGCTGCTTCTTGACTCAGGAAGAAGGCATTTACTGAGCTCACCCTTTTTCTGGGAAGGGGTTTTTAAACAAGACCTGGGGAACAAATGTGCAGGTGCTCTTTGTGGAGGTTTCCCTGCCTTGCACAAGGATCAGCAGCAGTGTTTGAGCACCCACACATCCATGGATGGCACCTGAACAAAGCAGGTGAGCTTTGCTCAAATCCCTGAGCAAACTAGTTTTGTGGTTGTCTTGGAGGACCTCAAAGTGTGTGCATCTTGAGATTCAGGAGCCTGAGGAAAGCAGCAGCCTGGCCAGACTCCCCAGCTGGTTTCACAAAATATCCAGCAGAGCTGCAGAACCAGCAGCAAAGGCAGTGCCAGAGCCAGTGCACACGCAGATGTTCAGCATCCTGAGCCTCAGGGCTCTGCCACTCAGTATCTCTGCCCCTTCCACTATCCCCACAGTCCAGACCCGGCCTCTGTTCCCTTTGCCCAAAATCTCTTAGCCCAAAATGATTGCCTTCTGAACTCAGCCTGCAGGCAGTCAGTGTTTGCCCTCCAAGGAAATCATCCCCAGGCAGCTGTTGAGTACACTGTGAAATCACCATACCTATGGTGTTTATGAACTTTTTTACCTCTTTTTCCTTCCTCTGCCGAAACATCCAGCACTACAATACAGCCATTTCTGATTCCTGCTCTGTGTCTCCTCTTGCTTGAGTAGTCCAAAACTCAGATGCTGATGTGCGTGACAATGTTGTATTCCTTTTCTTATGTGAAAGAGAACTGGAAAAATCACCTACCATACAAAGAAGGGTCTGTTTTCCAACAATACAAGGTAATGTCTGCCTTGCCCTTCTTTTTTTCTTGTAAGCCTGAATGGATGACAGAGGAGCTTGTCAGATTAGGACAGAAGAGGAAAAAATCAGGTGAAAATTGATTTGCAGAGAAGTTACTTAATCATATTTTTGTACTTTTCATTTTGCCTCGAGCTTTTGTTTATATCTGCATATCTCATGTACTTGGGAGATGCTGGAGATACACGGCAGTCCTGTTGATGCATGAATTAAGGACCACAGTGACAAGTGCCATGCTCTCTGAGGTGCCCAGTGAGCTTTCCAAGACAAGAATCAGTGTTCCTGGAAAATGAACCTCAAAAGGAAAGCAAATGTCATGACTGAAATATCTTTTTAAATTTTATCCAGAAAAATAAAAAAGGCTTTGCCCTCATGGCCATATATCATGGGCAATGAAGCAAGGATGTCCTGTTATTTCTTTCCACAGAAAGCTGCCTCCAAAACAGGTAAAGAAGAGCTGAAAGACCTAAGTATGGAGGAGGAGGAGAAGCAGAATTGTGCATGCTGATGCCACTGCACCCTGATCAATCTTCCCACAATTATACAGAACGATGCAGACACACACATGGCTGCCTCTGAGCCAAGTACATCCTGAGTTATGCAGAGCCCTTGTGTCCTCCCTGCTGTGGAAGTTGTACTGCACCCACTGTGCTCATGGCCTGAAAAACATCATCTTAAACACAAGGCAGCAAGACACCTTCTGGTGCTGAAAGTTGCTGGAGGCTCTTTGGGGACAAGGACCTGTCAACCATCCTGAGGCAACATCCACTAGCTCCTGTGAGGTGGCCCCTCAGGATCAGCAGCAGACAAACAGAGGGACCATGTGCAGGGACAGGCTGGTGGTGGGGTCTATAGACCATTCCCAAATCAGCAGTGCCAAAAACTGTGAGGCCCCATCAGCTGAGTCCAGGAGGATAGGCTCAGGCAAGGAGACAAGAGTGCAGGAGGGGCATGGAATCCAGTAGAGGAGGAGATGCCTGAGGGTACTGCAGACCAGACAATGCAACCAAGACATCATGACCTCCACACTGACATTTGACCCAGAAAGTTTGCACAGAAGACTGGGTGAATTAGGAGGAAAAAATGAGTCACTGAAGGACTGAGCCATGCAAAGTTATCAACAGTGCCTCCATCCCTGAGCTGCCAAGCAGTGGGCACAGGGGAAGCATTGTAAGGTAGGTGCTTGCCACCTGTCTCCTGGTATCAGAGGAACAGGCTGGAGAGCTGCATGGACCACTCTGCTCCAGCACAGCCTGCTCCTGGCTGGGCAGCACAGCACCTTACAGGGGCCAGGACCTGGTCAAGGAGGAGCAGGGAAGCGCCGTCACTGGAGACGAGCAGAGCCAGACTGCAGGGGAGATGGCAGTGGGTGAGGCTCAGCCTGCGTCGTGAGGGAATGCTGGGCTCCTTGTTAGCTCCACGTTTTCCTCTCCTCTCCCTGCTGGTGTGAGAAAACGCACGCTGCATTTGTTCAGCTGCCAGGAATATGGCAGCTCAAGCACCATCTTGTTAGCTTTGCTGTGTGTCTTTTCCCACAGCATTGCTTTAAATAATGAAGGGAGTCATGATCCACCAGCTGGATTAGACGTTATGAACTTATCTGGCTCAAGTCCAATGGTGATATATTTGGCCTCATTATTTTATGCACAAATGCCACTAAACAGCACAAGATTTTTTTTTCCTAAATACTCTTTTTCTTTTAGCACTGACATTTCTCTTATTTGCATTAAGCTTTGCAATGAACAGCCTGTGCCAGACCAAATTTGTCAGATACTTCTGCTTTTGTGGATGGTTTGTGCCAGGAAATCGGGGTTGGAATTGTATGCCCTGACCTCAGGGATAGGCCCGTGAGTACTCCCAGGATGGGAAACATTTCTCACTTCCACCTGCTGTGGAAGAAATGGAGGGGGTAACTGGTGACTGCATCATGGTGCCATGGCCAGGACATCAGTTCAGGAAAATTGAAAATGAGGTCCTCATGTGATGGAGCTTTTAGCAAGCATCTGAGCTGTAGAGGGAAGATAAAAACATTCAGCCTTCTTTATAAAGTACTCAGAGGCTTACAAGACATTTATTAGATGTGGGTCTAGATGGAAGAGGTGGGAAGTGCTGTTGCACAAACCACACCCATGCTTTGGCTGCTCCCAGCGCAGGGACCCAACAAGGCCCGTGCAGGTTGAGAGATGCAGCAGGGCAGGGAAGCAGACACACAAGACTTTCTATCCCCTGCTGTGGGAATCAGCCCCACATCACTGGGGAGACAGAGACAAGGGAAGGTTTTGCAAGGGACAACAACTGACTGCATGCAAAAGCCGGAGTTACAAGAGGATCAGAGGTCAAGGATGCATGAGAAATGCTTTGAGCACAGAAAGATTAGAGGACAGAAGCCTTCACTGTGGATGCTTTGAGCTTGCAACAATACAGATCCTACAGAGTCTGGTCGTACCTGAGAAGCATGAAATTGCTCCAGACCAGGCTCTTGTGTCCTTTGCTATTCTAGCAAAGTAAAATAAAAAATTCACAAAGAGATGCCAGCCACCTGTGATGTTAATGCCCATCAGCTTCAAAGTGATGATTTCTTGGTGATAAAAGTTCAAGAAATGAGGGTGTTGTGTGGGATGCTTTACCTAGCCATCCTGGCAAGATCACGCTGTGTTACAATTCAATTCAGCCTTCAGGCAATGCACTCCCGCTCTGCTTCCAGAGCCAGTCAATGTCTGCTCTGAGTATTTCATCTGACAATCCAGAGAGAACAGGAGATTAGAGAAGCAGAAATCGACAACATTTAGGGGGAAAAAGGAGCCTTTCCCCCCACCTTTTGTTTTGTGTTTCATATAGTGTTAGTCCTGTGCATACCGTTGTGCTGAATCTGCTGTTTGAAGTAGCTTCTGAGAAGTCAAGACCAAGTTTGTGGGAATCTGGAAAAAACATGAACACAATGAACCTGAAAAGCCAAATCAGGCTCTCCCCCTTTTGTTTTTCATTAAGCAGAGAAAGGGAAGAGAGTGCTCCATGTATTCAGCCATTCAAGTACCGTGTACTTGGATACCGTCTGGGTGAGCCGAAGCATCGCTCTGCAAATATTGACAGTCTCTTCATTTAAGCAAGAGCTCTCAGAGTCTAATTTTAAGTGCTCATTTTGTGTGTTCCTCAATAAAAGTCAGGCAATTAGGGCAAGAACAAGCCTGAGTGTGGTTGGTATCTCTTCCAGACATTTCCACCCTGTGCCACGAAACACCTACTCATGACACGGCTGCATCATTGGTATTGTCAGAGCCAAGCCTCCTCCCCCAACAGTTCAGCTCCTACATGGATGTTTTAGTCTCTCATATGAATCAAATGATTTAAGGTGAAATCTAGAAGTGCATTAAATTTTTCTCTTTTTTTCCTTTTTTCTTTTTTCAGTAATCTTTTGGTCTTTAGCATACTCTGGGACATTTTACAACCTCATTAAAATGCCTGCTGAACTAAAGATTTCTTCTCAAACTGGTTAGCACTGTTCCCAGGCACTTCACAAACCGACACATTTGGATCTTCTGCATTCACAGTGGAAAAATTCCCAGTTCTGGGACAACATGCAGAAACTGTTTGATTTCCTACAGTTTAATAACATTATTGGAAAATTCAGGGCAGGAAGGAGGTAATGCCTCCTTCTGGCAATGTAGTCAGGAAGTGGGATTTAGGAAGCTGGAGTGTATTTCCACCTGCACACACACACACATACACTGCACCTTGAACGTGCTCTGGATGTGGATGTTAGTCCTGCAAAAAGAACCACTGGATGTTTAATGGCCACAGGTGGCCAGGATTTTGACTACACATTATTTGCAGACAGTTCAATAAAAGAAAGACCAGTGAGCTTTCTCTGCTGGGACAGTCCCTAATCCCATGGCTCCTGACTTAAATCGCAGACCATCTGTGCATTAGGATGGGCTTCTCTCTTCTCCTGGGTTACAGAAATGAGATACAATAATTAGATCCTTTGAGCTGAAAGGACATAGGGCCATGCCTCTTCCTTCATGCAATGATATGAGGCGACAGACAGAGGTTTCAGCAGCATTTTAAACCGGCCAGATAATCAATACTGAGGCCAAGGAGGAATGGTGGGGTTTACAGCTGAACAGATAAGGTGTCGCATCACGTTTGACCTATTTCACAGCATAAGCATCACTTCTGCCCCAGTTGTCTTTTAAAAGATATCAGTGGATACTGCTACCACTGCAGAGCTAGAGGTAAACATCACGGTCATCCAACAAGGTGTTGAATGGGTTCCCTCAAGGGTTAAATTACCAATCCCCCAGTGCAGTATTTTTGTAATGTTTCTTTAACACTGAAAACAAAAACAAACAGTCCAATGGTTCAGTGGTTCAGGGCAGACTCTCAGCAGGCTTCTGCTTTCACATATCCACTGGTCCACCCAGTCAGCATCAAGTGTATTTAGGTCCCTCCCAGGCAGCCCCATCCCTGTGGAAGAATGGGGCATCGTCTCCCATTCCCACCCTCCCACAGTCACTATAGGCTGACTGTTGCCAAATTCAGGACCCTACCAAGCTGCCAGACTGGAGCAGGCAGTCCCAAAAATGTAAGAATGCAATCATCCCAGTTCATCTTGTAAAATGAATCCTTGCTACTGGGAAAACAAGCCATGCTGATCAGCAGGTGTTGGTGTGTTGGCATCCTGCCCCAAAGAGGTGCATTGACTCATGAGCCTCCTGTCCCAGCACATATGGAAGGTCAGTCCCAAAAACCATCACAGGCACAAGGAAAAAATTGCTAGGTTAGGAGATTCCAACCATTATCCTGCAATCCAGTGTTGCACTGGAGGTATAAGGACACTAGGTCAGTAAAGGTGTAGGCAATGAGGAGCTGGTCCAGGTTCCTCATATATGGGGAGAAGGCAAAAGCAGCCAAAAGGACATTTTTGCACATTGCCTCACTACCTGAACGGCTGGCACTAATGACTGCCCCCAGTTTTTATGTTTCAATGTACAGAAATACACAGATGATAGATGGTTCTTGTTCCTAATGAGGGCACAGATCTGCCCTGGGTGAAATCCAAGAGCATGCGAGAGAAGGACAGTCTCTGACATGGCACAAAGTGCTTTTCACCACTGTGACTCCATGCACCAAGTAATTTCCTCCTTAGCAAGCTGATCTTACACTGTGCTTCCACGATCTCTTGCTGCACGGTAAAGTCAGGGCCTGCACCAGGATATTTAGAAACAGAGGCAGCAATTTGTATTCCTCCTTTAACAAACCAAGACTGCATGCTAGATTGAAACATGAATTATATGGCTTGAACCCTTATCTGGCACTTAATGAACTCATCTCCCAGTGCTACTGGCCAGGAAATAAGACATTTTGGATGCACACTCTTTCACCTCTCTATCTGATTCATAGCCAGTGGGACTGGAAGTTCCTGAAGAGGACTCTCAGCCTCTCTGAGCCCCTCACACATGAAGAGAGGTGAAGGTGGCAGGAGAACGCTCCCCCCACTTTCAGTTTTGCACACCTTTCCACCCTGTTCTCCCAGGCTGACTGGGCACTGCCATTCAGTGCAGTTCAGAATATCTTCTATGTCCCCTAAACTCCATTCTGTCAATTNCTGACTGGGCACTGCCATTCAGTGCAGCTCAGTGCAGTTTAGGACATCTCCTATGTCCCATAAACTCCATCCTGTTAGTGTCAAAGTACACAAATATGTTTCAATCCCTGAATGGAGAAACTCGCGGGAATTTCAGATTCAATTTGAAATTAATTACAAATAAATGCTGCTGGGCAGATGAATTCTGCAGGTTAGATCTGCAACTGCATGTCCTGCTCCTGGGTTAGCTCGTGTCTAATGTGCTCCCTTTAGCAATTTCTCCATTTTGTGCTGCAGAAGACAGATATCTGCTGCTTCAGTGCTTGTAAATCTCCTTCCTTCATGGCACTTGCTAATGCTGCTCCTGAGGTCCTGCAGGTCTGGGTTTCTGTTTTCTTCTCAGGTACCCATTCGGACAAAGGAACTGAACTGTAGGGACTGAACATCTTTGAGATCATCACCTTCATCAAACTGGGCAGAATGTTTGGATTCCTCTGGAGGGAGCTAACAGAATGATTGTCTTGGCCTTGTTTCCATATAAAACAAGGTTAAATAAAAGCCCCACAGATATAAATTTATGGAAGCCTCTTTCAGCCTTAGAAGAATCCTTTGCCTGTCATCCCCAACACAGCCAGCTGGTGCTCTCACCCTTCTCCTCCTCACAGAAGTGTACCAGACACCAAGACTATGACCTGTGTCTCTCAGAGTCTAAAACAGTCTCAAGTTTTAGACTTCCTTCCCAGCCACTCTGTGTCTCCAAGGGGACCATCATCTTATTTTACAGTAACAGACTATTTCGATCTGGTTTTCAAGTTGCTTCCAATTCCCGTGTCCTTTCCCCTTGCTGCCACAACCAGAAAAATATCTTTCTGGGGTTTCTCTGGGGTGGGAGCTGACTTCTTGCACCCTTCGTTTGCTCCTGCTTCTGCCTCGCTGATCCCTCTCCAGCATGGAGCTACTATCCTAGCATCTTTCCATTCTGTGATAAGGGCAGCATATGTCTGGATCACATATGTGGATCAAAGATCCAAGTTGTATCTTCAGGAATCACCAAGAAAAGAATTCTCCCTGATCCAGCCCATGTGCTGCCTCTCCACCCTGGTGCCAGAGTGTATGATCCGAACGAGGCACCCACCTCACACCTCCCGAGGAGAGCTCTGCACCAAAGCCACGCTCCTGCACGAGAGCTGGGAGCTGCACAACGCTGCTCCTCTTCCTCCCTGGGAGGGTTAGAGCCAGGCTGTCACCCTCCTTCGCTCTCCTTGCTATTGCAGGTCTGCCCTTCCTGCAACAGCGGGTGCTTGTCCCTGGCATTGTGGGGGGAGCCAGAGCAGCTCCAGGTGTGCCCAGGTGACTGTTGGTGCTATGGGTGCAGAGCTGTGGGATGTTCTGCCTGGGGGAGCCTCAGAGCAGTTTTTCCAGAGCTGCTGTTTATGTTAAACCACTTACTCTTTTATCTTCCAGAGGGAAATTTATTTTTTTTTCCCGGATGAAAAACATTAATGCCATTAAAATAATAAGGGATTTGGAGCATCCCTTTGTTTATAGAGTGGCATGCCACAGTGACAGGCACAATATAAATAGCTAAACACTGAGGTAACCAAACACTTAGGCTGATGAAAAAACCCCAGCATTTTTCCCATTCCACATTCTTTAGAGTAATCTGATTTGACCTCCAGCACAATGCATACTTTAATGATGCCTGAATAATGACTAGGCAAGGAATTAACTCCCACGGTGGGTTAATGCACTCACTTTCACCCAGAAGACCTAGGCTCAAATCCCAAATAAATCAAATGGATTTGGTGATCTCATTCCAGTTCCTCATGGTCCTTTGTTCACACCCTGTGATTTGCCTGCCTCCTGCAGAGAGGGGCCAGCCTTTGGGGAACAGAGATGCCGTGGGCTGGGGGGGTGCAGTAACAAAAGCCAGCAAGTACCTCTGATCCAGGGATCTCAGCTACTGAAACAACAGGGACAGGGGTAGGGAGAGCTCTCACAGATCAACAGCGTTGCCACACCACTTCCTGGGTGTGGGACATTCACTGTTGTCAAGCACCTTGATGCTAAAAAACCCCAATTTTTAACTGCATGGCTGGTGCTCGAATATGAAGTGCCTAAGTGTGACCGACCACAGGTTTGTCTCTCCAGGTTTACACGTGGGAGAGAGAACATAATTCACTTACAGCCTCTTGCAGGGTTGAGGGAAGTCTTCAGTAGGTGCCTGTGCTGACAGCATTTATGCATCTTGTGAACGTGGTAGTGTCAGCAGGGTGGGATGAAACCACTCACCTGTCAAACAGGGAACATGGAGAAAAGATATTTTTCTGGTGTCCGGTTTTCTGCATTACTTTTGTGATCATTGCTAAGGTCACTTGGATGACAGTGGAACCTTTGGGTGGCATTTCCAAATCCTCTTACCAAAAGCCAGACTGCTGGCACCCATACTGGAGCCTAGAACAATACATCAGTGAAAGCTGAAGTTGTCCACAGCTATGAAAATTACATCACTCCTGCCTAGGCACTCCCCTTTGGTTAAAAAAAAAAAAAAATTGAAAGGCTGCTTTGTTTTCTTCTATTTATTTTTTTTTTTAACTTCTCCTACTAAGACTGTACCCAAGTCACAACCAGTAACACCACAGACAAGTCCCAAGGAAATAACTGAGTGAGAATATACTTTTACCCTTCCAAAGGTGGCAGCAAAATGTGAAGGTTGTTGAAACAAAGGCCAAGTATCCTTGCAAATGTATCTGGCATTAAAAACACCATGCGAGTCGTGTGCTCCATCCCAAAGAAGACAGAAAGAGAAACATTAGTAGTTTTCCATGAAACCTGATTCAGCATGGAAATCTAAAATGACTTAGTGTTTTTTAAGAGATTAACATGGACAAGTTTTAACAAATTTAACCCTGTCTTTTTCTCAATGTGCCATTGACTGCAACGCAGAGGCCCCCAGAGCGATGTGAAGAGACTTTGTGACAGCTGAGTAGCGCCAGCTGGTGAAATTCTGGTTACACCAGCACCCATGGAAGTTGTGCCATCATTTAAATAGTGAAAGGATGTCATCCCGTGTTTTCAAATTCTTGACACATGTATTAATAATCCAGTCTTTGTGATGATGCTCGTTACTGAAACACTAAGAAAAGAGTTTAGGTTTCAGTTGGGAAACCAGATGAATGTTGCTAGCACCAAGTAGGTTATCCTTCCTATGCTGACTTGACAAAGAGAAGCTTTATTTCACATGTGAAACATACAGGACAAATCAATGCAGCTGAATTATGAAGCCCCAATGGTGTCTGCCAACTCGAGCAGGCGCAGTCCTCAGCCTTTGTCACATCAATCCTATTTATTAGCAGTGGCAGAGGGGGTGTGCAAGGCTCTTCTCAAGCTGTAGCTCAGCAATTAATGCTTCTGGGTTTAGCACAGTATTTGTGAGCCGTACCTGAGGCACAGATACTGATGGGAGTAAGCTAAGGCAAAGAGGGATAAAACGGCCCCTCTGCCTGATCTCCAGGAGCAGTCACATCTGGGGAGCAGAGCTGGGAAGCAATCCCAGCAGGGAACCACCCTCTTCCTGCCCCCGGAGCGCCCGTGGCTCTTGGCTGGGAAGTGCACGGAGGTCCAATGCTGCGTCTCCAGGTATGGAAAACCACGTCCAAAACCACTCTGTCACGGCTCACCACCCTAAGCCAGCACAGCCACTCACCAGGTTCTGGTTACAGGCAGGAACCAGGAGCCGGCAACCACTGGGGTGGGCTGGAAAGGCAGTGAAACCCAAGTGGTTTGTGCCCAAGTGAACCCGCAAACACCCTGACCTTCTGGGTACCTCAGCAGGGAAAACTCTGGCACACTGGGAAGTCCACAGCAGCTCCCAGGAAGTGACCCACGTAAGCCACGGGAGGCTGCAGCAGCAGAGGATGCAGAGGCTTGTAAAATATCACGCAGACCTGCAGGAGCCGGATGGGGCCAGCCTGGCTTCCCGGCAGAGCAGCCGGAGGGGACAGAGGGGACACAGGCTGGCGAGGGGCTCCTGCCGGCCCAGAGCGATGGAGCCATGAAAGTGCACGGGGAGAGACCAAGCGAAATTCGCCTCGCTCAGTGCCCCCAGCACACGCACCGGGGGCTGCTGCTCCCGCAGAGGCCGGGGGGAGTCAGGAGAGGCTCTTCAAAGCCTTTCTCTGCCTGGAGGGTTTGCGGCGCTGGGCTCGGCCCTGCAGCTCGAGGTACAAGCCCGGGGCGATGCGTTTGCGGCAGGGATTGCCGAAGTTCTCTGCCTCCCGAGGGATTTCCAGAGGCCACCAGGCCCAGGTCGGCCGGCAGCCGGGGAGCCTCTGCTCCCGCCCGTGCCCCGGGACAGGCACGGCGGCCCCGGGAGCCGCGCACGCCGCACTGTTTGTGCTCGCGCTGTTTACACACACGAATTTAAAGCATCTCCCCCGGTTTCTCCGCAAATTGCTGCATTCAGATGAAGTGGCAGCTGCTGTAATTAAGACACAGTTAATTACATATCCCCTTAATTGCAATGATAGGATTTTGTCAATTTGGTAAATAAGAATTGTTAGGTTTCTTCCGGCGAGTGCAGCCTCGGCAGGGCTCAGATGCGGCTCCCTTTGTCTCTGGGCTCGGGCCGGACCTGGGCGGGACGGCGACGCTCCGGTGCCCGCGGTGCCCGGGTTCGGCTCCGTGGGGCTCCAGCCGCCGCTCCTGAACAGCCCCTGCACAGGGAAAGGAGCCTGAGATCCCATGCAAGTGCGGTGTTGGGAAACTTCAGGGGCAGGGCGGGTAGGTTGGCAGGAGAGGCAAATTTTCTCAGTCCTTTTTTTTTTTCTTTACTTAAGAAAGAAAAAGATAATGGAAATGAGTTGGATTCCTGAAGTCTCCCTGCTGCTGGGCACAGACCGCAGCCGTCAGTATGAGCACTGTCACAACCTTTTAAATTCCAGCTCTGCCCCCAAGAATGACTACAAAAAACCCTTCAAAAACCCCTCTGCCTATTTCTTTATTTACTGTGTTTATTTTTCTCCCTTACTGACTGTGCTGAATTTGCGAATTGTTCTCCTAACTCGCCAAGCCCAGGGCCAGCTCGAGCACGTGCCCCCTGTCCCTGGCAGTTTCTGGTTCTCTATCCTGTGCAGCCCCAGAGCTGGCAGGCCGCTCCTCCAGGGGCAAGGCTCCACCTGCACCAAGGTTACCACGTTGATATGATTTTGTCTGAAAGGAGGAAAGAGGAAGACAGAAGAGTTGCTAAATGTGAGGGCTGAATCTGACCATCATCACATGTTTCTGATGAGAGCTGAACTGGGCTCCTGCAGGAATGGCCAGAGCCTGGAGTGAGCAAAGCAGTCAGTGTGAAGAGACCCCTTTCCATCCTGCTCTGGAGGCTGCTTGGTACCAATGAAATGTATGTCTCTGTTGGAATTTCTTTTCAGTGATTCAGTACACAGAGCTGTCATCCATATTAATTAATGAACTGTGGTTGACTGAACAAGTATGTTCAGAGTGCTTGCACACAAAAAGAAAAGTGGCACAAAAAATCATCTAATTACAGCCAATTTTCTAAGATCACCCTAGACTTAGTAGTCAGTTATGATTAGCTAGAAATTAATGAAAATATTGTTTATTTGCCTCCCAATTCTTCATCCAACAGGCAAACTCAACCTTCCCCCTTATGGGAAGCTGCAAGCACCACCACCTCTAGGTGAGCAAGGCAAACTGGTTTGGCACAAGGCTCAGCAACCACAAAGCAAAGATCAGGATATCTTCTTGACAGCATTGGCAAGCTGTTGGTATCAGCTCAAATGGTGACATATTCAGACTTGCAGGATATTTTCATAAGCCAGGAAAGGAATGTGGTTGGATGAAACTGCTTTGGAGTAGGTGCAGAGTTGGTCAGGCAACAAACAAATAATAATAAAATCACACCTAGAAAGTGGCTCACCTTCAAACAAGCAATTCAGTGAGTCGATCCTGTTTTCGTACAATTCAAATTTTTCATCAGTGAAGTCAGCAATGGTAAAAAGAGTGTCCTTAGTAAATGTGCAGGTGATGCAAAGCTGAAAGGAACTAAAAGTACATTAGAAAACAGGGTAAGAGTTCAAAATTATTTTAACAAATTAGAGAAATAGTCTTATAAAAATAGGCCGCAAGGCACTAGAGCTGTGGGCAAGTTTCTACGTGTAAGCAAAAAAAAAAATCAATAAAGCAAATGTAAAATGGACTGGAATATGAATCAGCAATGCTATGACATTGAAAAGCTGGAAAACATCATACCACAATCCATAATTAGATTTCCTGATACAAGATACTTGATGCCATCCATCCCTTACACTCACATGCACACATCAGTGAACAAACTGTGACCATTTTCAGGTCTCAACTCCCCAGGGACAGAAGGAAATAAACCAAACACACCACCTTAGACATCTCTAAAAATGACCTCCAAGCAAAGCCTCGGAGAGTTGATTAGCCTGAGGAAAAAACTGGGACACAGCAAATACCCAAAACAGTGCTACATGGGAAAAAAGGGAATAACCTGTCCTCCCTATCCATAGCAAACAGACCATAGAACAGCAAAGCCTAAACTTGCTGAGGAGGGATCTAAGTGGCTGGTAGAAGAAACTCTCCAAGGGTGAAACACTGGAACGGATTAGCACAGAGGGTTTGAGGTCTCAAGGTAAGAGGTTATGTCTCTGTCACTAAAGGCAGAAATCCTCCTCCTGTCCCAGAATCTCATGGTGTCTCCTGGCTCCAGGACGCTGTCTCAGAAGAAAGAAAAGTCCTTCCTTCTTCCCTGCCCCACCTTGTTTTTCCTGAGGTCTCCCTATTCCAGTGCTGAGATGTAGGTCATAGCTCATATGACAGAAGGGTGCATTAAAAAAATCTAGGCTCAAATTACGCCTATGCTTCAAATTCCAGAAAGGTTAAAGAAAGCTTTACCTTCTGTTTACAGCAAGTAAGATGCAGTGGAGAGTATGTCCAATAAGACATCAGAAAAAGATTTACCCTTTAAGACCCAACTCTGGGCTCCCTCCCATGTCACATCTTTTTTATTTTCTCACCCTTTGACTTTCTTCTTTAAGCTTCACCAGTTAGGAGATGCTCCTACACTCAGGGAGTAACTTGAGAAGAATGCAACCTGAGGACTAGCAGGTACTACAGTCTAATTTATCAAAGTGCAGCAGGATGGTGGCTCAGGTGTGCAGGGGCACAAGTTTCCAAGTGATTTGTTGACAGATCCTCTCCCCTGTCCAGCTCTTAGCCTCCCAAGACACCACTCCATTTTGTTGTGTAGGTAGTCAGCTGCAACATTGCTAGTAACCTGGCTCAAACAGCACTCCAAAATGCACTCAACACAGCTGACACCTGTGGGACTGCTCCCTGGGCCCCTTGAAAACCAGTAAGGAAAGGACGAACTATCACAAAGCCAGGCCTAGTGAGGCAGAGGGTCTTGCTCCTACCAGCTTAGCAAGGCAAAGGGCGCCCAAGCTGACAGCACCTGCAAGATTTGCCTTTCCTGATCATTCCATCATTTATCTAAGTCTGTAACCTCACTGCATGGACCAGGAAAGGTAAGCTCACAGTGCAGCCTCAGTCTTTGCCCAGTCTGTAAGTAGAAATACTACTTAAGTAAAAAACTGAACAGGTATGGCCTTCCTTGGTTCTCAATGCCAGTACAGACTTTATCCTGGAAAAAGAATTCCGTTTCAGCATGTTAAGTTCCAGAAAGTGCAAAACCAAGATTAGGCTATTTTTTAGTGGATTATTACTATTTAGCACAACAAGTAGATTACAGATGGTCATGCAATTTTAATTGTGTGGCTGTGGAATTTGGACATAGTGCTTCCCCTTGAGTGCATACACTCCCTGCAGGTCCCTGCATGAAGTATTTAACCTCTGCCTTAGACTCCTCTCCTCCTGATGGGGCTGTCTGTTAAGACTGGAGCCACTCTTGCTCACAGCATGATGAGGTTTTTTTATACAGCAGGTTTGAAAAGCTTCTGAGACTTGTAACTAAAGTTTTATGTGCAGTTACAAGAGAGATGTCACCCAAGCATTCTAATGGCAAATTTAGAAACTGGATGTATACCCAGGGTGGAAGATAAATTCTGAAATGAGGGCCCTTGAATTGTACACCAGGAGACAGGCAAGCAACCCAAAGTTGGGAAGAAACCTTGTAGATTCTGTAGTAGACACAGGCACTACTGGCAGTCTCTCAGGTAGCTGGGCTGGCAACCTGACTGCATGATTCCTGCTGGAGGAAGGAAGATGCAACCTCCCCCACTTCCCGAAGATGAGGGATGAGGAATGCTTCCCGCTGAAGCCACGCCAGGGTAAAACTGGAGAAGAATCACCCCCGGGGACGAGTTGGGAAGAGGAGAAGGAATCTCTGTTGGTGCTGCTGACTATGATGAGGACAACAGTTGTGCAGAACTGGCTGACAGGGATATGGAAATGTTGGTAAATATAACAGTGATTCTCAACAGCTCATATTGTGTGTGAGTGTTGGAGTTGTCACTTTTGTATGTTGTATAGCTACATTTTCCAAGATTGACTGAAATTATCTAAAGCATGAAAATACATTCTTTTGTAGACTGGATTGGATAAGGAGTTTTTACGTCGTGCTCTGCAACTAAGTGGAAGATGCCGTGGTCTTAGTTTCAGAAAAAAAAAATTGAACTGTGGATGTGTTCAAGGAGTTTCTAAGATGGTTGTGTCATGGTACTATTCAAAACAATACTCCTACTTAAGATCTCTGGTGAGAACCAATTTTAACATCAAACTCCTGGAGCTGCAATATTAATTCACACTCCAGTGAAGTAGTTGCTATGGAATAGCCAAAACATAATTCACCAAATTTGATGGGCAACAAAACACAGAAAACATCTACTTTGTTTTCCAAATACTCGTGAGTCAGTGTTTTACACACAGCAGCCAAATTTCACTCCTCAGGAGGTAGAATAAATTATTACTTAATTGTGACAAACAAGCAGACCATATCAGACCATGGATATAATGAATCAGTCTGTAAAGAAATTCTGCCTTGAGTCACAGAACAGCACATTTCTGTCCTGAAATAAACAACTCTTTAAGTAAGTCAACTGCACTAGTTCCTGCAATAGTTTCTACTCTAAGACCTACCACTAATATTGTGCAGCTCATTCTAGAAACTCCTACAGCTCTGCAAAATTTAACCTGTTCTAGAACCATTACTATTACATGCAGACGCTGTTTCTTTTCTTCCTGGGGGATTCCTAATAGGCATGCTATCCCAAAATAGTGAATTTTGCTATCAAAATGGAGATTCAAGCTACATAAGCAAGTTACTTTAGATTCGGCAGCAGCTCCTTAACAAAAGCGCGAACAAGCAAAACACCCAAATATTTTACACCAATGCTTGTAGGAATTTGGCATGTTACACTGTGCAAAAGAATCTAAGGGAGTTTAACAGATCCTGCACCGATCTTGCCACCAGCCTCCTAAACCACAGAGCACACGGTATGTGCACAGGTCAGGCTACCAAGTTAGTTCCATTAAAAAATCCACTGAAGATTGCTAGTGTTTCAGAGCAGTACTTTTTTGGAGGAAAAAAAAGAAGTCTGCCCAGCTTTTGTTTCTTATATTAAAAAAAAAAAAAGCATTCATCTGCATAAACTCACATTTTTTCAATAGAGGCGTGGTTTTGCCTTGTTATCAGTGTCATCCCCTTATTAAACTCTGTAGTGGGACAAAAATATTTCTTTTCCATGACTGTTATAAAAAAAAAAATCACCTTTCCAGAGCTTAGGTGAGATTCTTGCTCTCTAGTCTGCTGTTTGTGTACCTTCACTTCACTATCCTCTACTTGCTTGCTTTATCAGCTCAGCTGTTCATCCTGGAAAGGATGTTTGGTTTCTGTCACGGGCAGCTAGGATGACTGCATAAGTCACATGCATCCAGAGGAGCTCCAGGGTAAGTTTGTGAATCAAAGTAAACCCATGAGACCCATGGAATAAGCCCTCCCCCTTTTATGCCTATTGTGGTCAACACTGCAACAACTTCTAGTGATTTTTTAATGACTGATCTACAAAAGGAACACCAGAACCCAGGCAGAGGAAACCAAAGCTACATTCAAAAGTTTTTGGCCATACCAGGAGTGCTGCATGGCCTGGATTTATCATATATTTGAGAATCTAGAATGGAAATTGCTGTTAAAAAATCTGTGGTTTTCTTTTCCTTCCCTACAAAAATTTGTTGTATTGCACATGGACTCCAAAGAGTTTGAGGAAAAAAAAAAAGTAAAATGTTGTAGGCTATTTATATTGGGTAGTCAAGGCTTTGAACACTCTATTGATACTGAACTAATGCAGTTAGTTGCTTGACTGCAAGAGGCACAACCCTTATCGGGCTAATTGTAAGTCAGATGGAGCCAATCGAACAATACTGAATTATTAAGGTCTTACTGTACATTCTCAGGCTGTTAATATCTATTAGATTACAGCTGCATTATACTGAGTGCTCATTTCAGCAGGAGATTAGAAAGTATATTTATAATGCTGGCTACCCTTTGGGTGGATCATGGTATTTACACACCATATGTCAGCATGAGATTACAGAATGATTTATGCTTTTTGCCCAGACCTTTCAGCAAACTACAAAGATGAAACGCCACTCCATCCTGACTGCGACAATTCAGCTCTCAAGAGAAGACCACCAGTGACTGGCACAATCATGCTTCATTCAAAGTAACAACTGACTTGTCCTTTCTCAACACAACTAAGTGATCCATGCTGATTTTCCTGTTGAGACGGACACAGGAGATGAACAAGGGAGGTGTGCTTCACTATTAACAAGCTAGTCCTCAGTTGCATGCAGGGGAAAAAAGTGAATAGTCATCTCATGTTTTGGAAAAAAGAGCTGCCCCCAAAGCCATGCCAACTACAAACACCCAGGTACCCAATTCCTTCTGTAATAACCAGACCACCTTTTGTAATAACCAGACAATAACTGTCAACCAGGAAAAAAGACAAGGAAAACCATCTGTACTTGGGCAATCGTTATCTAAAAATAGTTACTCAAATACACTATTGATAATTTCAGCAGTGTGCATCAAAAGAGCTAAAGAGTAAGTACCTGGATGCATGCACAAATAGATTAATCAGGAAAAAATCTAATGGAGTATAAGAAAATATGTTGCTTTGATACACCTGACTGGTGGTTCTGAAGTGGCAGTGAAGGACGCTGGGATTTAACACAGTGTTATCTGTCTAAAGCTGAATGGGATATTTGAATGTGTATCTATTGCAAGGTATTTTAAAGACACGTCAAATGAGTTGTTACACTCTGATCAACAAAAAATGGAGTAAAATTTTAAGTCAATAATGCATCAGCTTTGTGTACACAGGCATGCACAGCAGTCTATACCTTACCTTCAGTATGTAAAGCTGTCAAACACCAGAAGAAAGTGTGTTTCATTACTACACCATCAGGTTTAAGTTCCACTGTTTCAGAGACTACAAACAGTATGAGTAGGCAAAAAAACCCTCACCTGATTGCATTGTCTCTTTCCTTCCCACCTATTTTGCTCTGTATTTTTTCTAAGCTAGTCACACCTTTGATTATGTTTCAGTAGGAGAGCTGGCTGTGGCAGCAGAAGGAAACTATCATCTGTTATTAGAAAGCAGATTTCCAGGATGATGGTAGACGAAAGCACCATGACATCAACAGCATGTCTGCCCCTTCATCTGAAGGTTTTGTCCATTAGCTGCATGTCAAAACCCAATTACATGTGGAACACAAATGGAAAGGCTAGGCAGCAGAAGTATCCCTCACTTTCCCTTATTTAGTTAGTAAAGGAGGCTCACTGATCTGTAGGGACATAAGGGCTATTAAATGCTGAGGTACAGCACAAGCCTGGGAGATTGAGCCTCGTAAATATTTCAGTGGCGGCAAGAACAGAGTGAGATCAAAATACCTCATCTGTCATCAGCCTTGTCTGGTCTAACAGGTATCCATGCCTCCTGTAAACATCCCATTAGCAGGAGGGGACACTGGGAGAAGAATCAATTTCAACTACTATACTATGCTGCCATCCTCTCCCCTTACATAGCAGCAACTGACGAGCCTTCAGAGGGAGAGAGCACAGAGGAAGGGCCCAAGAAATAGATGGTTGTCAAAGTAGGAAGGTTTTTCCCTGGGACAGAAAACAGAAAGCCTTTTGCCAATGAGTGGGACAATTCCTTTGAGAATTAGTTCAATTCCTTTCTTGACTAATGAAGTAGAGGGGAGGCAGAACACAGAATTTTATCTAGAGCTAAAAAACTATGTATGTCTTCAAAGCCATTCACCTTTCCCCCTGTGCTAGACACAGAGCTGAAGGTAAAGTATTAGGCTGCTGTCCTCTTCTTCCTTCTTGGTTCCACAGTTGAACATAAAGCTTGAAAAAATCCCTGTAACTTAAAGTATTTGTTCCCACCACACTCAGGTTGGTGATAACATCCCAACTATATCCCCATCTATACAAGTGAATTAAGAGGGAGAAAAGGTAGCACTGGAGAAGGGGAAATTTGGTAGGGTGTAAGTGTTCTTTGACACAAGGAAAGTGAGCACTAGTCCAAGAATTCACTCCAGGAAGACTCAGGCAAAACTAGCATGCAGAGACAACAAAAACCACTTTACAGATTCCAAGTTTAACCACCTGAAATTGAAAAATTCTTTGTTCCAGGTCATGGGAATAAATACACACCAACAGATCCTAGACCACATATATCCTGGACCAGTACTGCTAGGAGAATATTTTCAACTTTCCAGGCCTGCCCTTGAATGGAAGAATCAAAAATCTCAGCTGAACTTAGAAGACAGAAAAAGAATATAAATCACTATTGCACCCAAGGCAATTCTGTTTTGTTTCTTTCAAAATACTGCACAAATACTTTGTATCGTTTTAGGCTACTGCTGTATTGCTCAGAAATACTGCTGCATCTGGGAATATGTATTCCTCCACTGAAAAACAATGGTAGTTTGCACAGTGGGGTTACAACATGGAAAAACTGAAACCTTGAACTTGAAGGTCTCAGCGTGGCAGAAGTGAAACACAGCTCCATAGATGTGTTTTATTTATTCACTGACTGTAGAAGGAAACATGCCCTCATTTTTTTATTTATTCACTTCTTGAACCAGCTAGGCCCACGGTTTTTGGCTGGTAGTTTCACTGACAGCACAAATCGCCTTGGTGGCTGGTACAGCTACAGGGGAACAAGAATACTTAGTAATTATTACCTACTGTTCACATTGCAACATCAATTCCCTCTACTGCCTAGAAAAAAGTAATTTTTTTCCTTCTAAATAAACACTAGAATTTCTGCTTCACACAGTTCTAGCTCTCCTTCTCTCCATCCAGCAACTAGGAAAATATTTTCAATTCAAGATGTCCTTTAGCTAGGGAAGGATGGTATGCTTCTCTCTGGACTGCAAGGCTGACAGCAAAACTAGATCTTCATCTTCTCCAGAAAAATAAAAATATGACACTGCTTGCTTTTTAATGCTGATGAGAATGATCTTTACATGCAATGCTGATACAAAGGTTTCTCACTGTATTTGCCAATTTTCCAGGATTCTGTGGTATCCACCTCTTTCCTCTTATTACCCAAGTAAAACACAGACCCCAGTAACTGTTCTGTCACATGCAAGCAATTCAGTAGAAAATGCTCTTAAAAATCAGTAGTTTTATCCTTCAACCCTCCTGTCTCTCCTCTTAGGATAAGCAATTTTAATTTGTGTCAATTTAGAATATAAAAACTGTGCTAAGCACCTCAGCAGCAGCATAGTCCAACGAATTATTCCATTTCAGGCAACGTGGTTACTCAAGACAAACAAAAAGGCCTCGTATCTTTTATTTTGCATTAGAAGTTTCTTATATTCATTCATATATTCTTGTATGCAGCCAAAATCTACTAATGAAATCTAGAACTGTTGTCCCAACCTGATACAAACTTGGGTTTAGGAAACAAAGTAAGTTTTATTTGAACTGAAAAAGAAGCACATGAATACCATAGCACAGTGTGTAAAAACAGAGTCATTCTCAGTAATCTGGAAAGGGAAAATGTAATTACTGGGTTGTTGCAAAAAGAAATCAGATTCTTTGGAATAGATAATAATGGTTATAAATTTAAATAGTTCTGGAACATTTCCACATTTCCCAACAATAATCCAAAATATATCAGATGTCTTGAGGTGAACACTTGTTATTTACCCCATACCCAAAGCAAATACATGGAATACAATAAATGTTATTTTAAAGCATCTTCGATGTATAAATACAGAAGTGTCTGCACTCTGGCAATCCTCCAGAGAAGGATCTTCAATTGACTCTGAAGAAAGGAATTTAAAAGGGCATCAAAATGTTAGACTTCTCACAAAATATAAATATAACCCCATTTAATTAGGGGAAGAGTTTAAGATACGCACCTTGGAAGCAGAGAAGCACAGAGTTTTTAAAAAGCCAGGAAAAGAAGGAGTAACATTATAAAACATTTAACTCAAAATCAGAACAGTTCTTTAATAATTGCAAATGAACTTTTTACAATATCCGTTTTCTAACTTTCTGGGCACACTTCCTGGTAAACACTTGAGTATCCTCTGTGAGTTACAAAGAGTAAAGTTTCCTGTGTTATACAGCTAAAAAAACCTGGACATTCATAACAACTTGGCATCACATCTTCTTTTAAAAAAGAGATCACACAATAATTTAGACAGCATTTATAGCATTATAAAATCAGACTCCCCCTCTTTAATCACTCACAAGAGCAGTCATTAAGAATACAACAGCTTTAGGAATACAAATAATGAGGATGTAAAACTATCTGTGCAAAACTGCATTATTTTTACTGTCTAAAATTTCAGGGAAGTAACACCGCCAAAAGCAGAGAGAGGATAACAAAGACAAACAGTCATGAAAGCAATGCTACCTTAGATTTTCAAACAGGAATTACATTATGAAGTAAATATTAGGTAAAGAAAAAAAAATCTGATGGCACCTTGAACAACAACGACAAGTGTCCTGGTAATTGCAGTTGAACAGGAATTGATAGAGGTTCATGTTAAGAGTCTCTTTCAGGAGTAGCAATTGATCTGGGAGTATCAATTCTAGCATTTCTTCCCATGCAAAAATCTATCTTTCCAACATCTTTGCTTTGCGGGCTACTAATGCATTTAAGAATGAGCAGTCTTTTGAGGAGTGTGCTTTCTTCCATGCATCTGAAATCTTTAAAACAGCTGGATCATTGATTCCCTGGATTTCCCTACTCCAATCCATTTAACTGCAGGAGAGAAAAGCAAACTTCTGTTGTAAGTAATACAAAGCAAGAGTGGATTGTATCTTAAGACACAAACTCATCTTGTTAAGTACCACATTTTGAAGAAAAACACAGCATATACTATTCACACATGAAGAAAGAAATGATAACTTTGTTGTTCTCAAAGAATACACTGATAACATCAAAAAACAGGTATTCTTGAAACTGCCACAATAAATTAATCACTTTCACAGATTATAGGATAAAATATAGTTAGAAACTATCAGAAAAGTAAAAAAAATTGCAACATCTCCTAACTCCCAGCTTTGGATGGAACCACAGGATCACCTTTATTAGGGAGCATAGAGAAATGTACCAGTTGAGGACCTCTTACTCTCATATATAATTCATCATACTAATTAATAACTCATAGTCCCACTGACTTTATGACAGTAGCAAAACTAAGCCCTGATTATAACCGGTCTAAAAGACACTTGAGCAAGTCATGGAAAAAAAACCTTAATTGAACAAGAACTATAGTATAAGCCAAAGAAGGAATGTATATTAAAACTTCTGAAAATTTTGAGTTCAACAACTAAATAAAAAGTAGTAATACCATAATCACCAGTGGCACCAGTGGCACAATAAGCATGGTTAGAAACTAGTTTTTAGTATTTTGCGTGTTCATTAATACAAAATCCCAAACAGGTTTCACGGAGCAGGAATAACCCAGACAACAACAAGAAAATCTGTTCTACTTACCAGGGACACCCAACTCCATTTCTATAAAACGAACATAATTTTGTGCATTTACAGGCAGCTCATCAAACGTCCTGGCATTTGATATGTCCGTAACCCATCCTGGGAGTGTCTCATACTGAACCTCTACTTTGTTTAAGACTTCGTGATTGGCTGAGTAGCAAACAGAAACAAAAACTTTATGTCCATGGATACTGTATATTCTCTACTGTGAAACACTAATGGTAAAGCTTTTATTCTTTCCTCACACAAAGAGGTTTGCTCATAAGGTAGTACAAGCACTGCAGCAGCTAAAGTGTCTGGGTTTTTGTTAATATAAGCATAGAGGGAAGTAAATCTAGTAACTATCAGGACTCTGACTTTAGGAATTCCAGTGCTCAGTCACATGCATGTATTTTGCTGAAACCACAATCTTTTCAGTTCAGAAAACAACTTTTCAGGGAAATAATTCCCAAAAATGTTGAGGTTTTTTTTCTGAACACATATTGAGAACCAGATCCCTCTTCATGAGGGAATTGTGAAAGCAAAATTAAGAATCAGCTTCTAATTATCAACCAGCTAAAATATATTTTAAAATGGCATAGGAGTGTTCCTTTTACTAAACAGTCGTAAGATGTAGTTAAGACTTAACAGACTTCTGATGTCCAAGAGACCCTTTGCCCCAAAACTGTGCAATGAATTTATCAGTCGGTGTGGAGTCCCAGAGGATGTATGAACAGTAACTGTTCCCAATACTCCTCACAGCAGAAGCAATATTTTGTCCTTCATTTAGTAACTTGCTACAATGTTGTCCTTTAACTATGAATCCCCTGATGATTTCAAGTACTGAAAACCATGCTAAGCATACTGTTCTGGAACTGAATCACTCCAGTGATTATCTGAACATTAAGTCTGGAATGACACGGGGCAGCAAAACAAAGGGCTTAAGTCTGAAAATGATCAAAAATATACTAATAAAAAACCGGGAAGAGTCTGGTATTCCTTCTTGCCTTCATGAAGAAGCGGGCATAGTAATTAACATTATGTAGGCTCTATGTCTCAGTTCAAGTCACTCCTGCCAGGATAGCTAGTCAGCCTGGGAAAAGGTTTGAGGTGCAAATACAAAACCATATGCTAATCCCCTCCAGCTCATGTGTAGCCAACAAACTCAAGCTCAGCACATTGAACAGTTTGACCTGATGCAGGCAACAGTTCAACAGCAGCAGTGCTGTAAGGACAGCCTTAATGGATTAGGCATTTTGAGAAAAGCTGAAAGAAGATTGCTCTGCTGTCCTCAAAGTCTGTAACAGCAAAGAAATGTGCAAAGTTTTGGACCAAGGTGTTCCCAGGTTAAGGGAATCCTGAACCAATACTCGTGGCAATGAGAACAGACAGACACATTATGGATGTTTGGTTGTAGAAGCCAAGGATAAGCACTTCATTGTCAGCAGTAATAACTGACATGTTGTCTGCTGTCCAGGTGATCTGTACAACAGAGCAGACACACTCAAAGTGCTAAACCACAAACTGATCTCCTGGCAGTGCAGATGGTTGCTAGCCTCCCTCTTTCTGAAGAGGGGAAAATGAATGAACACCTCATCTTGGATGTCCACAGGCCATTTTTCTTTGAGGCCTCTCTATGAGGTTAGAGGGAGCCAGCTGAAAGCATTTGGTATTGAACAGTCTAATACTGACTACATTCTTCCATTAGCCTGTATCAGTTGAATTCCTTACTTCTCCCTAAGAGAGAAGAAAAAGAAGGGATGCATTGTTTGACGTTTCAAATGATTCTTTAATTTTGTTCCAGCAGGCGTGATATAAGATGATGTGTGGTAAAGACAAGCCACAAACTGAGCTCAGTGAGTACCAGATCTAGTCACCATCTAGATTTCTCTCAGCTTTTCACTGAAGGGATTTATCTTTTAGGGTTCATAGAATATTCCTTAACAGCTTAACTATATAACAGACAGAGCAAATATAATGACATCATAATTTGAAGAGTGATGTGATGCTACTTCCGACTCAGAAAAAGTATCTGATTTAGGACCTTGGAACCTTTGTAAGAGAAAGATCCTCCAGAAATTTCCAGAAACTGAACACAAAACCAGTCATGTAGGTCAGACCAAAGGTGCATCCAGAATAGTGTCCCACCTCTCTACAGCAAATGCCCAGGGAAAAAGTGCAAGGAAAAAAACCCCAAGCATGAAAGTAGAGCTTGTCCAATGTAGTCTCCCAACTTCCTAAGCATCTGTGTTTTCAAAGTCTCCCGGGCTAGAGGTTATGTCTCTCTGTGCTGAAATCAACTGATGTCTGGACAGGAGGTATTAGAGAAGTAGACCATAGCTTTCACATTCTTTTAAACTGATTGGCTCAAAGCTAGCAGGAAGTTCTTCCATAAACCCCTGTCACTGGCCAGTAAAAGACAACAACCTCAGTAACACCAACCGAAGCCAGCTGTAAGTTTACAAGGCATTTTAGGTTCTTGCTTAAGAGGCAATTACAAAATGCACACAGAGAGCTAAGCTAAAAAAACCCTGAGTGAGACTCGTATGCTTCTCTGATCCAGGTGGAAAAAGGAACAATATATGAAACATGGCACGCTTTTCCTGAGATGGTGGGTACTATGTGTGCTTCTAATTTAGAGACAGTCACTTCACAAGAAGGGTAAATCATGAACATCTCCAAGAGAGTGGGAGGGTAGGAAGGGGAGAGAGAAAGAAAAAGTCTGGCAGTGAGAGCTTCCCAGACTAGTTTTCTTCTAAATTAAATTCAAATGTCAGTGGCACATTTGAAAAAAAAAAATTATACAAGCACACAGCATGCAGAAATGTAGACATCAGAAACATTCTAATGGTCTGCAAAACACAAAGTGGGAATAAAGTTACCTTTTGTTTTTTATGCCAGGGGCAGGGGTAACCTGCAGCATGTGTGCTGAAAATGCTGCCAAATGTTGAGGAGTATAGCAAAGAGAGGTGTGGAACACAGAGGCACTGTGAGAGACAGCATCTTCCAGCTTACCAGAAGTTCAGCTCAAACTCCTTCCTAACGCTTTAAGGAAGACAGCATGTCAACAGCTTCTACTAAAGTTCTACCAGAATTCTTAATTGTTCATACAGTAAAGAAAAATACAGGCAGGTGAGCCACATTGTTCTGCTATGACCAAAGGTCAGCTGTTACCTAGGGGTATACAGGGAACAAAGTCTGCTCCCTCAAAAGTTGTATCTAACAAGATTCTGGCCCTGAGACATACAAAGGTTTTCCTGGCTTGAGCACAAGGTCACATAACGGGCTACAGTGAAAGCATTTACTGAGTAGTTCTCAATTCAAACATGCAATCTCCATTATGTTCAAAGGCCATTTCAAGCAAACACAACTGTCCTTAATGTTTTGATGTGAGTATCCATCATGTAATACCTGAGTCCTAAAAAGGGAAAAGCATTCCCTGGTTTAGTGCAAGATGAGTATTACATTTCCTGAATCAAAGTCATTCAGCATGCATTCAGACTGGAAGTGGCACTTTTGTTTGAAGATCCTGGACAGCAAATCAGTTAGAGAACTCCCACAAGCACATGGAGAAACAGAAGATTTTTTTTTAATTCCTTATGAATTACTCCTAACATACGTGCTGTTTTCAAGGACTAGTGGCACGTACTCCTTTATACATAATTATCTCTTTGTACTACATAAATCCTGCTGTGAGTTGTATCCAATTACTACAGTTGATCTCCTCACCCACAAGCAGTTCTCTGATGATGATGATATCACATGAAAAATTGTAACCCGTGACTAGCCTCTAACCCTCAGGTACCAATTAGAATCAAAATGGGCATCTATGTGCGCATTATGAAAATCAGAAAGACCAATCTTTAGTACTGTTTTATGTTCTTCCTTTTTGTCTGGAGTATATCTAACTATTGCAAACTGAACAAGATGCATTATCTATAAAAACACTGACTTGTGATAGTTGAATATTTTAACATGCAGGTACACTCTGCAAGTAAAAATGACCACTGTCCTCCTCAGGAACTACAGTTCCTATCATGCTAAGCTGATGTACATTGGTCATGCATTAGAAAATAGTCTTGCTTTCACCTAAACTAGTTGTTTGTTTCTTGCCCCACCCCTTGTCCCTCTTTTACACTGTGTAGCTTTTGTAGGTTTTTGGCTGCTCCGTGAATCATTAAAGGGAAGCAAACTTAGAAAAGTAACAGAGGGAAAGAAAAACATGGCTTTTCAACAGGATCGGTTCTCTTATAGGGTTCACTGCATGCTTAAACGAAGACCTGCTAAAAATGGGCATCAATATAGTAGTGGGAACAAGATAATAGAGTTTAGAGCATGAAACAAGCTTCCACTTTAGCTTGAAGGTGATGCAGGCTGTATAAAATAAAAAGGACAAGTAGTAGCAACATTTATGTTTTACATGCTTTATATAGCTCTTTGTATCTTTCTAGTAGAAAAAACCCAGTATTTGGTACAGGAATCTTTAGGGTGCAGGTACTGGTGTTGTAAAAGATATGTCTGGTGCATCTGGAAGACATTAATGGCTTGATGCTGAAGTAAAATATTGCTCTTGTAAATTTTACAAGTAGAAGTCAAATGCATTTAAAAGTACCACATTGCATTTCACCAAAATCTAAAATTTTTAAATAAGCAATCTTACCAGGAAAATGAGGTATGATTTCACCATCTAGTTTGTATGCAACACCAACTTTGATTTCTGGAAATACATCTAAGATATCCAATTTGGTAAGTGCCAACCTATAAAGAAACATTACTCTGGTTAAACAAGTTCAGCAACTCTTGAATCTTACCACATTGTAAAAAAACCCAAACAAGACGAACCAACAAGGAATCAAACAAAACTGACTCCTGCAATTAATTTCATTTCTTTAGAAAAATACCTCATATGGCAGTAATCTGTTATCTGGTCTGACTTAAACACCCCAAACGGAAAAACAACCAACCACTGAAACAAGACGACAGCAACAAAAAAGGATTAAACCCAGTTTTTGTTGTGTCCTTCAATCTAGTACTACGTGAAAATGTCCAAAAAATCAAAGAACAGGTATTCTCCAACTGAATGAATCTGTCGATGGCTTTAAGTGTTATAATTTTAAATGGTGAGGGTACTGCCAAGATACCTAACCACTTAATGTACAACCATTAAAGATGACCACTACATTGCATGATGCCTGTTGCTGTCTGTTCCTGTCCTTTGCCAAATCTTCCTGTCCTACAGTGAAGGCAGAAAAATAATCAAACACTGGCCCTACAAATACCTGACTGCATCTCATTTAAAACAAAACCCACAAAGAACAAGAACAACAGAAGTATTTAAATAAAATATGTATTTACACTATTTGATCTGCTAGAAATTTTATACTAGATTGTTTCAGGCACTTATCTTTCATTCTGATTAACATCCCAAAGATATATATGTATTTTTGATATTCACACATACTAGTAGAGATACTGATGGGCTCCCATCTATCTTATTTTGAAGACAAATTAACAAAAGAAATCTCCATAAAGAAAGGAGAGAAAAATCTACATATATGAAAATGTCAAATGCAAAAATACTTAATGATAGGAAAAATGAGGAACAGCAAATGTATCAAAATACCAGAACAATCAACAGATCAATTTTAACAGTGCAAATGTTATTAACTAGTATATATGCACAATTTACAGTGATCTACAGCATTTCATGATTTTCTGTCAAGTTGCCAGCAAAGCTCAGCAAACAACTCACGCAGTAAATCCATTAATCATATAGACATATCGGAGTGAGACAAGGTCCAGCCAGCCACATCTTCTCTTCCTACCAGTGGTAACACCAAACTCTTTGCCTCTCTGCTGCAGCAATTCTCCAATTTCCTAACAAAGAGTAAGACACGTGAGCATGTGGGTTTCTTTTGATTTGCAATACATGATGCAGGTGTTTACTTAACATTTTATAATACATTGTAAATTGCCTTAAAAGTCCTCCCCCCAGTTTTTCATAATGCTGTCCATTTGGATGAAGACAGCAATAAAAAACATTCTTTCTAATTCAAGAGAATGATTTGTACGCAAACTTCTCAAAATTTTTTCTTGCTCTAACCTTCTATTCCACAGAAATGTCTAAGAAAATTGCAATCAGGTCTGGCAGTCCTGTAAGCTCAGCCTAGAATCAGAAGATTGAGACATCCAAACACACTGTCACCTACGTACCGGCACTTAACCATTGTTAACACCAATTTAGTAGAAGACAGACAAGACACACCAAGTTATTTGCCCCAGCAGGTCCCACCTGAGGCTGTAATACTCACGTTCTCCTGTTCTGTAGGAAAGGCACCAATTCCAACTCTGGTTGTGTAGGCTTTCACAACCCCATACACTTCCCCGACGTTCTGTGGTGGCATGGCCAGACCTGTGCACACACCTCCAACTGTGCAGTTTGATGAAGTCACAAAAGGGTATGTGCCTATTAAAAACCAAAACACTGGGTTTAGAAAGTTGTTAAAACACTGGGTTTAAACTGTTTTTTTTAAAAAGTCTAACCTGGTGAGAAATAGCACTTGCACTGCACTTACCTGGATTTTACAACACTAAAAACCAAAACACAATAAATATATTTTACAGTCAAGATGATGTTCAGTGAGCTTCTAGTTTGTATGTACATTGTCTGATCCACCTTCACTGGAAACGGTAGAAATCTTACTACTTACTTCAACTGGTAAAAATGGACTGTATAACAATTCTGAATGATTGTACAGGTAAAAAATTGGAGTAAGATGCCAGAAAAATATGCCTTGCTTTCTTACATTAAATATACTCACTAACTGAACAATGCAAAAATTTGAAGGGAGACTCTTAAGAGAACAGTATTAAAAGGTTAGAGAATAGAGGTTTACTATTTTTAATTTTTGGAGGAAAAAATAAAATACAAACTCTACAAACTGATCAGCATATTATAAGGAAAAGGAATTGCAATGAAATGCAGAATTCTGGAAATAACAACTTTGTTGGCATAATCAAATGAAAAAAGATCATTAAAAAAAGAAGACTCCTGGAATATAGTCCAGCGGTACAAGTTTGTCTCTAGTACAAAATGCAGCCTGGATTGCAAAGAAAAGAGTTAAACATCTCAAAATCCTTAGGTTTATACCTTTTTTTAATTAAATAGTGGAAAATGAAACTGAGCATGCCAGTCCTCAGCTGAATTGTGAACAAATACTTCAGCCTTACTGTAACTGCACATAAGCAAGAAACTTCTACCTCTTGTGTCAGGCTTTTTTGTATGTCTTTTGATATGAATCAGAGATTGGTAAGAGAGGAACAATCAGACAAAAGAAGTAAAAGCAATACCATTCTTTCAGCGATATAGTCATCTTTACAAAGTCAAAAATCCTTCAGAGACTGATCAGTCAGGTCTCACAGATTAGCTTCAGGTATCTCAAAACACTCCAGAGAAACACCCAGGCTTACAGGCGATACGTAACAGCAGCTTGCAAGCATTAATTAGTTTTTAATCTTAGAACACAGGAGTAAAGCTTTTCTTAGTACTGACAGGTGAATATAGCTAGTGAATGTCAAAAACAGAGTCAATGAACAGTTCTTACTCACTTTCACCTCCCAGCCTAATACATTTACATTGCTTCATCATTACTCTGTGTTTAAAAACACAGAAGACCACACATCCCCACACCTGCCCCCCCAATTCTCAGACAAATGCACATGTGAGCTGTATTATAGGCTCCAGGATGGACTGCAAGCCTGGGGATTTACTATCTTCACAGCCAACAGACACACATTCACAAAACTCACTTCAATATTAAGACTTCTATGCAACAAAGCACAGACAACAGCCTCATTCACAATGCTTAATAATCAAATTGGCAATGTCAAACCTTTTGACTAGGGCTTGTCTATTGTTAACACAAGTGTCCAATCCACTGATGGTATCTACCTATGGAGAGCAGATTTTCTCATGTGTTTGAGACTCACAGCAGAGGCAGGAAAAAAATCTAACTAATCTAAACAACTCTGTATGTGTTACAGACATACCTGATGTGTTTCAGACTGCCTGCACCTTCTATTTACATGAAATCCAAAATACTCACCATTTACAAGAAAACAACTCCCCTAGATGGATTTCTTTTGAAAATATCTCCGTTTTGCATCAAAGATTTCCCTGTGACAAGCATATCTGAAGACTTCTCTCCTTTCTTTTTTTTGTCTTGTTAAAAAAGGACGTGTCTGCTAATATTCAGATTATCATAAGAAGTTTGGTGCTTATACTTACAGTGAGTAACCTAAGTCATACCTTACTCTTAAAAGAAGAGGCTTTCAAACTGAGTATGGCTTGAAAATGCCCAATACCAGAACTCATATTGGTTGAAAGCTGAGTGCATGCCAGTTTTGACAGCAGTCCTTACAGGCTTCACTTTCAGCTGTTAGCATAAAAACAATGCCTTTACAAAGCTAGTGATACTGAAGAAAAATGTGACAAAATGCAGGAGTCAATCACATAGGATGCTTATGTTTACACAGAGGTAGCAGATTATCTTGTCGTTACAACATAATAACCAAACATAATAATCTCATAAAAAAGAAGCTGCTTCTACTGCCTAGAATCTTCTAATTTATTAGCAAGCTTACAGTGTTTTAAGAAAAACTGCCTAATTTTGAATATCAAATAGATTGGGATAATCTTTTTAGTCTTGCTTCATTAGCAATCCAGATTACCAACACCTTTTCCAACAATGTGAAACAGTGGAAAACTAAGCGTTATATAAAGACACTTTTTAAAGTGTATTTTAAAAAAAAGCAAGCTGATTTTTTAAAAGTCAAGAAGTATTTTGCATATATGCTTTGCCTCTCAAAGCTCTCCATTTTTATTCTCAAGTGATTTCCACAGCTATAAAAAATTGTGAGTTCTTTCCTTCAAAATTTAGAGATGCTGAAGTAATAGCTACACCCTAAGAGGAGCCATTTGATCTTTACTGTCATTCAAATTATTACTCTTGGGACAGTCTACAGCTCTTTGAAATAATTTAATTAACACACCCACTCACCCATCACTGTATTATTTGCTAGTCATAGAGAGTGCTGTTCTTCCAAAAAGAAACCACTTCTGCCATGAGAACAGCTTATCACAGAAGAGTTTATATTTAATGTTCCTTTTTCACAACACAAGTGTATATCAACACGTGTCTCAAAAAGACCATACCTACCAAAATCTATGTCCAGTAGTGCTGCATTTGCACCTTCAACTAAGATCTTCTTTGGTGGTCCATGTAAAGCCTCATACATGAAATAAACACCATCCCTTACCATTGGTTTTACTTTTTCCATGTAGCCCTGAATAACACAAAAGACTATTGTATAGTATAATTTCATTATGACAAGGGCAGCCAGAGTAGAATTGCTATTGTTCCCTCATAACAATGCTCATATTCCTTTCGAAGAGGAAAAGCAAACAAAGACATGTTAAATATGCCATAATGTGAACAAAGGGAGGAAGAATGTGAAACTCAGATTTACACAACAGATATGTACACCCTTCCTAGGAGGAAAGAAAAAAGGGGGAAGGATGAGGAAGAAAGAAAAATCCAAATTCTGGAATGCTTTAGAAATATTCAAGCATGAGTATTATCACTGTACTGTATTTGGTCTTTCATTTCAAAGTTTCAAAATGTCTCCCCCAAAACCAGCATGTAGGAAGTTCCACTTCTGGACAACTGAAGCTAACAAATGCATACAATTGTGAGCTGTAACTTTTAAGTAAAAGTGAAATTATTTATTGGAATTAAGCATCAAATGCCTGAATGCCACTGAATAGCTGGATGCAAGAAGCCAATAATGTTCAGATTATCACTTGGTACAGTGCCTTTCTCCTCCATGAGAACACATGAAGTTCTCATTTTAACGAGTTACTCCACGTGAAATGTAACACTTCGTCCTTCAGGATGAAATCAAGTGGATTAGCATAAGACAAGTAATTCTCCTCAAGCTACAAATACATGTTGTGTTTCCACCTTAACAAGGAGTTTCAGATATTCTGTAATCCTGAATTGCATTAAGTAAACTATAAAGCATTATGAAGCAATCAACTGTAACTGGTTTCTAGGCCTACATATTAATAAAAATACTACAACTCACATGTGCAATAGGCCTTATTTAAAGTAAAACAAATAGAAGTCCTAGGAACTCCCACATATTCTATTCTAGAGCTGTAAAAATTAAAGGTAGAGAAAGGATGATTTCTTTGGCCTGATTTTCTTAACTTTCTTTCAGTTAATACCAGTGAGGAAACTCTCAACCACCCCAATCATAGGGGGAAAATCAAATCAGAATCCATAATTAACCACAAGACCAGTTTGCGGGCAATCAGGCTTTATTAGTTCAGCTGCTATCAATTTCCAAATTCCATTTTCCTGTGCTCCTATTTTCTAATTCTTCTATTTTCCTAGGCATTTTTTTTAATGCTTATTACTTAGAAAAACTATTTACTTCAGTTCCTAACTTTCTGAGACAAGGACTTAACATTCTGGTTTACAGTGAAACGTAGTTCCCTCAACTACAATCCTGTTTTTGCTCCTAGACTGTATGTTTGAGCGAATAGAAGTAAGTCAAGAAGAAATTGCCCCATACAAGCCTTTTTCTTAAAATTCACAGTCTCTCTCTTGAAAGCAAGTTTTGAAATGTTGCACAAAACAGGGCCAAGTGTGTCCTTAAGGATAAGCAGCAGACTCTTCAGCACTGATACATATGGTTTCCCATGATACAGTCTAACTCCTCACACAAGCACAAGCATCAGTCACCAATGGATTTGCATATCAGTAACTGCATATGGTGATTATATAATCGAAGACAGAAGCAGGCTTACCTTCAGCTTTTCCAATTCCCCTTCAATATCTATCTTTAAGGTAGGATATATTGCTTTGTACTGATTGGCTAACACTTTGAACCTGAAAGGCAAAAATACTTTACTGAGGTTTCAGTTTGTTTTCCTCCTCAACTCCCCACCAGCCGTCCATTTTTACTGGTTACATATCTGCAGTTATTTGATAATTTAACCATTTCAAACAACAAATTATGATAATAATAATTTTTGTATTATTTAAGAAAATTGGATGTAATTTTTTATTTAAAAAGAACTTTTAATGAAGAAAATTAAAAGAAATTTTAATTAAGAAAAATAACAGGAACCAGATGTAATTTCTTACACAGGGTACTATCCAGAAACTGAAAACTGTGCTTACAACTGTGTACGGTAATTACCTCTCAGAAAAGTCATCAAAATCAGAAACAAGATCACACATTCTGAGTCCGCTTCGAGCTGCCTTTGAAGAATATACTGGACCAATTCCTTTTTTGGTAGTTCCCAGACTTTGAAAAGATAATAATGAAGAGTTATTGATATAAAGGTGTTTTTTCTTTAAAGCTACTCCATCCTTAGCATGAAATGAAATGATGTTAATTATGAGCATTTAACCTTGTTTTAAGCATTTAAAACACAAGATACTTTTAGGATGCAACCTAGTGTCAAGAGTATCTCTGTTTATACAAGCAAATATGTTTATCTTCTACATATTTCTGGTTTTAAACCAGTAATTTTTCGTACTTTAGTGAACGCTTACATGCTTATTTGTACACAATTCTGAACTTTTATACTTGAGGAACCAAATGTCAAGAAAACATCCTTCAATATTATGAACCAAAACTAAAACATCTTCCTAAAACACTGTCCTGAAGACCTAAAGAAAGTCTTCCATAGAGCAACAGCACAAAGAGTATGGATTTTAAGTTTGTATATAAGAAATATTTCTTTTCATCCTAAATACCTCAGTTGGAGCCGGGAAAACAAAAAACACTGCCAAACATCCAAAAGTGACAGAGGCACTCAAAATGCCCTCTCTATGTTAAGAGTTCCAGGTATGGATTTTCCACTGCAGCTGATTCTGAAAATCTGAATTCTTTTTCTTACCCTTACCTGCACACTCAGCCTGAAAAGCCTTTTCCAGCTTAAGTCCTGATGATACAATACAAATCTTGCTTGCACTGACTTTACTGTGAGAGAAGTACAGCTACTTCAGAGAATGTCTTCTGCCACACTCATGCTAAGTAGCTATCAAAATGGAGCCAAACTGCACTCATCACAGGCAGATTATCAAATATCTTCCCCATCACGCTCAATACATTAAATAACTTTTTAGGGAAAAGTGAACAAGTCTGCAGCATTTTCGGAAGTGTGCTACATGTTGCTAAGCTTAATTGTGCACTTAGTTTTAACTGGTTTGGTTTGGGGGTTCCCCCCCATCATCAGACACAGAAAAGCATCTCTTCTTCAGTTACAAATTCTGCATATGCAGAGCATCCCATAGTTCTACAAACTGCCTTGAAGGTACCATACCATAACTCAGTTCAAGAGGGTCTTCAGGTAAAGTAGGACACACAGGTCATATCCAAACTTATGTTATCGAGTATCACTTGATATGTGAGTGAACAGAAATACAGCTCACATTAAGTACAAAACTCCTTAGCAGTTTGGATTAGATTCAAAAATACCTTGGAAAAAACCCTGAATTCTTCCAATTAGACTCAATACCAAGTAATCTCAGGGAGTTTACCTCCAGTGCAAAAAAAAAGACCTAATGAACTTTGCATCACACTCTATCCTTTAATCAGATCAGCACATTGTGGCTTAAGCAACTGACTCTAGTCTCCACTCCAATTTATACTCTCCACAGAGAATCTTTTGAAGGAAGGGCTGGTTTCCATTTGTTTTGTTTCATTGAGACATACCAATTAATAAAAAAGTTGTCAGAAGACTGTACTTACAGAAGACAATTGTATAAGCAGATTATACTGTATTAGATCAGCTTTTCTATAACCATCTGCAAGTGAAGCTACATGATGAGCCTTACTGATGACAGGTTTTGAGTTACATTTGACCAGTCAAAAGAAAAAAAAAAAATTACCATTTAGAATGTGTAAAATCTTAGGCACAAAACAATTTTAACAACAACTATGTCATGGAGTCAAATCTACAGTAAGACCTGCTAGCAGACTATTTCAATTCCTTGCCCCCAACAAACAAGAGGCAGTCCTTTGATAATCCATGATAGCCTGTTCTTAGCCAGCCTGTAGTACTACTCTCCCCATTACACTTCTTTAGCCTTACAATTTAGGAGGAAATAGGGTAATTTTAACAAGCTCGAAAACCATATGTTGCAGAATATCAATACTGCACATAAAGAAGAAATACAGCATTTTTAAGAGTGACTTTAGGTTTTTTTGCTTTGAATGTAACTTTGTTCCCGAGTTTTTTTAAAGCAAATTAATTGAGCTTTCCCTAACAATCTTTAACACTAACCAATAAAGTGGTGCCTTCTCTCAAGTAGCTGATTTGACTGACAGTGTTTTTAACTGCAAATTGTCAGATAGCAATCTTAGCTTGTGCTCCATAAATATTTAAGAGTAGCTGATATACACTGATAATAGCTCATTAAAATAAGAATATTCTTTCATGTATATCTATTTGTTCCGTTTGCTTTTTAAATCCTACACCAGCAGGTAACAAGCTTCAGAAAGTCAGCAGCATTCTGTAGAAGACAATGTGAACATCTACATACACCTCTGGCTTTCAGCTAATTTGGAGATGCCAAAGGGGTCCTTCAATATTCATAAAGAGAAATCTATTTTTACACAAACAAATACTTCCAGTAAACAATTAAAACACTAGGAAGCAGAAACAAATTAACAACTAGAAGCCTTTTCACAAGACAATATAAAGACTGAGCCCTTTAATTAAGCATATAATCTTTCACTGGAAGATAAAAGTGTAAGAAATAATCCTGGCATAGTTCACATTCAAGAGTTATATGGATAAATTTTTTTAACCCAGTGACAAAGCAAAACAGAGATTCAATGTATTAAGTCCTGTTTGTACTAAGTCATCCCATGTTTGACAAAATAAAACTACCTACTTCTTTCCTGCTTGTTCTTGCCTCTGTTGTTCTTGGATGCCATCAGCAGCTTGGTGGAAATCAAACACTAAGAAAATAAAATAAGTTGAAAATTCGTGTGAAACAAATTATTATACCAGCAATGATTTCTTCAAACCAACTCCAGGTTTATTCACCAATGTGGAAAATAAATATACACAGTGAAGAAAGGCAAATAAAATTACAGGAGCTTTTTCTTCTCTTTTACATTTTTTCCACAGGGAAGAGTTCTAAGGTTTTTCCAAGACTTTTTAAAAAGTGTTTATTTTGTAGAATATTTGCAGAGTGAGGATACACAGGATTTTGGCTTTGTAGTGGACCCAAACAATATATGGATAAATGAAAAAAAAATACAGTTTTAAAAAAATCCTGGAAGTAGGATATAGTAAAAAATACTGCTAAAATTTTGGTTAGACCTGAAAGTTGACATTCTCACTCATTCTACAGATTTCTTAAATAATTTTAATTTTATGTTTTAGGCAACATCAATTAAAACACTTTTGAAAATCCAACGAAGCTCCCACCGATGTCTGTTATGTAAACAGAAGTCAATTTCATAAGCCCTATGTTTTTACGCATTATATTGTTATTAATGATAAAGATTTTGCAAAGTATCCCTCATATCAATTCTTTATCTACCATAAAAGAAAAAACCAGAAACCAAAACAGAACAACAAAACTTAAAACACACACAGAAGCCCCTCCTCCCACCTCCCCAAAATCTTACAGGACTCACATCAAATACAAAGATTGGTGGGCTGGTGCACAGCTCATAGGCTAACAGAATTAATTTAACTGGTTTTCTTAAGTTTTTAATTTCAGGAAATAGTATCTACACACTATCTTCACACTGCACAGGACAGACTGGTTTAGTAAGTCTGCTAATCTCTCCATGACAAGAGTGGTTTTCCTGTTTGCCTTACTGACTTGCTTTGTGTTTATTTCCAGGCATCCCCGTATTTTAAAGCATTACATTATGCCCAGCAGTGTGAACCTACCTTTAGTTGATTTTTTGTTACACACTAATCATTCACAGATCAATACTCATTTTAGAGAAGACACTTTCATCATGGTAACAGATTTTCAAATTGCCATCAAAACTTCCTAAATAGAGGCATTATGAAAACTCACTTCTGTGAAGAGGTTGAATGATTATGAGTGACAGTCAGCAACTGGTCCTTTTAATTCACAATCCGTTTAACGATGAAAAATTCACAGCATCACCATTGCAATATAATCACCACAGAACAGTTTTTCTAGTAATCAAGCAATTTCCAAATAACTCACCAACAGTTATTCTACTATCAGAAAAGAAACTGGTAACTTAGAAACAACTACTCAACTATTTCAAACTTATTAGTTACTCCAAAGAAAAAACATATTTACTCTGAAATAACTGTCAGTAAGTTCACTCACTAAGCTATTCCAGATTGGTGTAAAAAACAAAACAAAGCAACACCAAAGAAAGCAAAACCAAAAGCAAAACTATTTTTGCTCCATGTTACAAGCTTTTATCTTATAAAGTCCTAAACAGTTTGCTTCCTCAGAAAATGACTACCAGAGGCAGCATGTTATAATGTTATTATAATGTTATAACATCTAAAGAGCTAATCTGAAGGATGAATTTATGTAATAAAGATGTAGTAGGAGTGGTACAGGAAGAGTTTCTAAAGCTCTGTGTTGGTGGATTGGACTCAACACTATTTTACTTCAGGCTTTCAACTGCAGTGCTGTCTCAAGCATAGGCTGGATCCAGAGCTTCACTGATGAGCTCCTTTCAAGGAGGGCAGCCATTCTCTTCATGCCTACAGAGTGCTTCCCATAAAATCTCCTTTAGGAAGCATGTGACAATTTCCTTGGTAGAGAGACCATTAGTTTCAAGTCATACTTGGTCACCTGATTTCCCAGCAGAAATGTTACTGTAAGCAAGACCACTTTTACATCAAAAGGGGAAATGAATCCTTAGTCAATTCACTTCTGAATGCTTTCTGACTGCTCCGTGCTTCTAATCTGACTTAGAAAGTGAACCTGCTTCCCTGCCTAGGTGATGCTTATGGAATAAGATCAAAAAAACCACTAGAATATAAACCTGGCAGGATTCTGAGTGAATTTTTTTTTTCTAGGTCCTTCAGTAAACCAAAGCAACCCAGGGAGACTTAAACCAAAGGAAAGTACCTATATAAAGAGACGGGTAAAAACTAACACACTTTTACTGCCACAGAAAGTCCATAAAAGCAAAAAGTAATCAAAAAAACCAAAACAAAACAACCTCCCCCCCCACAAACAGGAACTTACCAATATGAGCCCTGTCAGAAATTATTAGTCTCTTTTCCCAGCCTTCCATTCCTTTAAAGGCAAAATGAAATAGTTTAAATTATGTTTTGTATAGCATTTTTGTCTTCTGATGTATAAAGTATAAATACTTTTCTTTCTTAGTTTTCAGTCAATCTATTTTAAGACTGAGCAATCACACTGCAGAGTAAAAAAAAAAAAGTAATTTCAGTAATTAAAACTTGGCATCAACCTATAAAGCTGAGAAAATCAGGCTTATTCTGAAGAAGAATTCAAGCTACTAGCTCCTCAATTCTAGCAAACAATTAGTAGCTCTTTTGGTTCTGAATAATCTAGACCATTGATTTTCCCCACTTATAGCAGACTGCTGCCAAGCATGGCTAGAGACATAACACAAAGTATCCAAAAACTGAGTTCTGAATCAAGAAGTGATTACCACAGCACCTGTTTACATTAACATGGTCATCAAAATGTACACCAATATTGTAAGAGGTAAAATGATTTTGAACAGGTTAACACACTTTAAAAAAAGCCATTTCACTTCTTAAATTCACTTTTTTTAAGCCAAGAAAAATGTCTGCAGACAATTTTGATTAAGATTATATTCTGAAACTGTACAGAGATTCCTTCTATCTGCCTTCCCATGAGGGCTCTGGCACTTACAGCAAGACTCCTGTCAGAAAGCAACAGCTAAAGGGAGTTGTGGAAAAATACATTGTATATAACTTCCACAGAGGCATCCTCCATCTAAATCATTTGAGGAGCGTCCCACAAACTATTTTAAAAGTAGTATCTTCAAATTCTCACCTTTTCCTTTCTTTAAGTTTTTTTCAGCTTCTTCAAAGAGTCCTGGCAAATGAATTACAACACCATTTCCTGAAGAAAATCATTATACAAAATTAAATGAATTATGTGGAGCATGGGGAAAAATATTTCAAACAGTTCAAAGACACTTCTTATTTTGTGTGCAGAGTATTAAAGTTTTTTAACTTAATGCAATTTTGATTCTTAGGAATTTGTCTAAGCCAGATTTGCTCCTAAACTACACATTTCTACCTACATGCATTGAATCTTTCTAACAAATGCAACAAACTTTCAATTCAGATCAGTACAAACAGTAACTGATTCATAGAACAGTCCAGAATCCAACTTCCTCTTCCTCATATTTAAAATTAACTTCCCTCTTTGTACTTCATTTTAATAACCCTATTGTTTTCTAAAAGCTTGGCACATTTCTATCACCGTTATAAACATTAGCATCCTTGTGGGCACTTTTTTGCTGTAAACAGACACAGAATATTGTGTACATAGAGATGGGACTGTTAAGAGACCAACAAAAACAGCAGAGGAAAAAGCCCTACCAAAAGCAAGCTCGCCTTCCTACAGCTGTCACATTACTCAGAAAAAAGCTACCAGTTCATAGAATTAACCAGCATCACTGAGTGCCTAGGAAGGAGCATTCTCACAGCAAAACTGAACCATCTTAAGGCCATACCAAACTCAGTAGATTCAAAGCCACCAGTAGAACATCTGGCTGAAGAAGGGATGTGCCATCCAAAACTATTTGCATATCACCTAATTTCACACTGATAAAAGCATTCTAAATATCAAAACACGAAGTATTTTAAGATTTCTTCACTATTACCTTCATGATCATTTTGTCCTTACCCTTTTTCTTTAACATATATCTTTCAGTGGAATCCTAAGCCCTTTTTTCCCCTGAAAGAGATTTTATAGATAAGACACACCTAAAAGAATCTAGAAAACACTTCAGAACAGACAAGACCAAAAGACAGAAGATAGAGGCAAGAGGGTGTGTAAAAAGTTCTCTCTCAACTACTGTATTGTTAAAGGATGGGAGCTTTCCTATTCAACCAAGCCTGCCAAAGAACACAAGGCAAATGGGCATTCTTTTTTACTGTTTTCAAGCAATAATCTTAAGAAGCATAGTACAGTAACATCAAAAGAGAACAGAAGTAGTATCATCTGCCTCAGCTCTCTAAACTAGGAGCAGTTAACATCCCAAACTTCTCATCAACAGGAATCTATTTCCATGCCCACTGGCTCCATTTCTGTAGAAGTATTAGGCAGGACAAGTTGATCCATAACTATCCCATTATCAAGTCACAATATAACAGCTGAAAAGAGGCAATTAACCACCAAATCCCATTAAGTACAGATTTACTGCTGACAGAGTATACAGTCACTACCAGCTGGACTGCTTATGAATCAACATAACTTGCGACAGAGGCTCTTCAGCTGCTCTTTAGCAAACTGTCAATGACCACTTGCTCTTGGCACCAAGCTGAAAGGCAAGACTGCAGGCTCAGAGCAATGAGATGCAGGAAGAAGTGACAGGAAGAGCATGACAACAGAACCCTGACTTGGAGAAGTGCACTGTGTAAGGACAGGAGCTCTGTATACCAAAGGTGCAACATGGAAGTGTTGCTAACTCACAGCCTTTAGTGACCTGGAGACCCAACCTATCCAGTCAAACAGCACTAAAGCACAAACATAGTCATAATGATGTATACATATGTTTTATGTTTACCTTCATTTTTAGAAGGAAATTCTATGGGCTACATCACATTATTAAGCAGGATGGCCATCCAAGCAATCCAAAGGAAAAAAAACCCAACCATGTAGGATTGGAAACAGGATTCCAAGAAGGGAGAGCAATAAGGGGGTAAGTAATTTCTTAAGGGCAACAGACTAGATAGCCTAAATCCCTTTTCACAATGCAAACAGATCACACATCCTGACATCACCGAGTACTGCCACTGCCCTAAACCTTCCAATGTACTCTCCTGAGAGGACTTCTTGGTAAGAACTCTAGAGTGTGGAAGTCTTTTGGAGTTAAGCATTCTTTTCACAATCCAATGGAAAAGGGAGAGAAGTACTATGGTTCAAAAAGTACTGGTAAGTACTTAACAGGGCTGAAGACTAGAAGAGAGAGGGGTATTCTGAGAATAAAATAAATAAATGGTAGAGAAAATCAGAGAGAATGGGAGAATGAAGACACACTGCACAGCTATCTGTTTACATTGGTAAGATAGTAAGAACAAAGGTGAACTATCCAAGACAAAAGAAATTTCTGTAATTCAAACTTTTCAAATGACTAAGGGTAGTATTAGGAAGACAGTAAACAGTCTAGGCCTATGAAAAACTGAAGAAAAAGAATCCTTATCCCATATGTCCTCAGATACATTTTGTTATTTTAATATGTCAGAAGTCTGTAACTACAGTACTGTCTGTTTTTTAGAGATGCCCCACTTACCAATAAATGCAGTGACTTTTGGATTGATGATCCCACTTGGCAGAAGATGAAAGTCATACTCCACAGCATCCACAACAACTGTATGCCCTGCATTATTGCCTCCCTGAGTGGGGGGGAGGGGAAAAGAAGTGTTAACAGTTTTTGATACTAAAGACAAATGAATACACAGTACAGAGATCAAATAAATTGGTTCCACAGTTTTCATTTCTATTACTGACAAAAGAGCATTCAGAGATTTCCCAGGAAATCAGCCAAACATGTTCTGTCAAAATGGACAATTTCAACATCAGCATTAACTGCCATATAGACTTTGGACAGTGTTTTGGTTCATCAAAGGTACAAAATTGTGGAATGAGATTAAAATGTTTCTAAAATTATCAGATAGAAACATAAATATTTCAGAGCATGCAAACATTTCTAAAAGCCATCATCAATTTTATTAATTTTCTGTTCCAGTTATGGAAAGCAAAGTCATAAGCCCGGAATTGCAACCTCAGCAAATTTAAAACAAAACAAAACAAAACAACCACAAAACAACCACAAAAAAAACACCAAAAAAAACCAAACCCACCAAAACCAAACAAACCCCCAGTTAAACTGGGAGTATAAAACCATACAGTTATTGGGATAGGTAAGTCTGGTCATCTAGTAAGATGCAGGCTTGTTGTTCTGAATTTTGGGTTCAGTCTTTTAAGTGTTTTTCTATGAATAGTAATCAGCAAAACTATACATTCTATACCTCCTTCCTGGTAAGAGCAGTTACGTAACAGTACAAGTCATTTATGTTAAATACATGTTATGTGAAACATGCTGTTCAAGGGGTGAATCTAAAGACAACTAAAACAACTGTGGTTTCGTAAGTTACCAGAAACTATTTACATCAAACTAACACTTCAAACATTTCTAGCTCCTTTCATTATGACAAAGAGAGCATTAAGAGATTCATTAAACTCTGAAATCCATCTAAAATACTAAAAGAAGCTTGTGACCAAGTCTTAAAGACGGTCAAGAAAGGCTTATGAAACTAAAAAGATTACAAAACAAGTTACTAAATATCCCCAGTTCTTGTTTGCTGTACTTTTGAAAATAAGCTTATACTCTCTTGTGACCCAGTCATTTGTGCAAGACAAGGTTACATACAAAATGGTTGTTTGTCATAACCACAGGAATATCCTCTACAGGCATCTCACACCAGAAGTTAAACAAACTGCTTCATAGAAATAAAACCTTAAAAAAGACTTTTAAGCTGAGCCACCTTTCAGCACAAGACAAAATGAAGAAAGGTGTGATATAATAAAAGAAAAGAAACTGTAAGAATTATTAATCCATGGAATTATAAATCTGAAATATTTCAGACTATTGTTTCACAGATGGAAGTTTCTAAGCAATGGAGTCAATAGCTACTCACTACTTCTACAACATTTACAAAGCACAAATCCAATACATAAAGCTGTATCTGACAATACAAATAAAAGAGTAGTTGCAGATATCAAACATTTGTGCCAGCACACAGGCACACATGCCACAAGTACAACCCTAATCTCATTTAGGTCAGCAATGAAAGTTTTGTAATTTCAGCATCATTTATTTGCAACCATTTTATCTCCTCTGAAAACAGAGAAAACTTACAAACCTTCACCCAACAAAGGAAAAGCCTGAGTTGAATAAAAGTTTATATTTTTTAATAACATACTGCAGAATTTTTCCATGCAGTAAACATTATCTTGAAGAAGCTGTAAAGATCTTTGGATGCAGATTTTCTCTGCAAATGATCTGACTCACCCAGACAATGATAAATTTTCAATTCACAACAAATGAAACTTACTGAATGAAGACATAAAGCAGGCCTTTCAAATTTACTCTTTTAAGAAAGCAATAAATGATCAGGAATAAACTTCCTGTTCCTGTTTGCATTCTTTCCACTCAACAGCTTTAAGAAAGGTTATTTAGCAGTCTACCACTCCACAATTGTGTGTTTGATTTAAAAGGATGTTAACTAGATACATTAGCAGATAGATCATTTACAAATTTTTTTGAAATGCAATGTTGATACTCCTGAGCTACTGCAAGTTACTCCAAAAGTAGACAATATTTTAAGAAGTATTAAGTTATACACTTATATAAAATGCACTAGGTATTTTTAGCAAGAAAAGACATTAGTTTTCTACTCAATGTTTGAGAAGCTAAGCAAAACCTTGCTCGGCAAAGAAGAACAGTTATGCACTGAAGTATCATTTATAGTCAAGTACTTGTGCTGAAAGTGGTAGTTACCTTCTTCCACAAAAGATTCCTTCAAATTATTCCTTTCTATTAGATTCACTGCTCATATCAGTCTAGGTGACTTTAACATGAGCACTGAAGTGCTTTAAATGAAAATTCAATAGATAGGTCTAAGTACAACACTGATGTACTGAGGTATTAGTAATTTACAAATGGGAAGAAAAGTCCAAAGTCTCCCACGGCAGCACAAATAAACTGGACTAACCCATAAATAACACTAACATTAGTGAATGACTATTCATTTGAAATTCTCTACTAGCTGGACAAGTTAATTTCATGTTTTCCTTCTCAATTTATTAAAAAAAAATATAAAGGTTCTCTAGTGTCGGAGTCCAGGGCAGTCATATGCACTTGAACAAGGTGTACAGCATGCAGCCTGTGCTGGTCATGAGAGCATAACTGCTGACTTCTGGCAGTGTCAAGATTTCATCTTTGCATTGCTGAGTGATGCCAGGGGTGTTGGTTCCCTGCTCACTGAAAAATGCCCCACGGCTGACAAAATAAAAATGGCATTTTACCTTTTAAACCTTGAACTGTTCATGCAACAGAGCTGATGCTTCACCTAGAAGCAAACTAGTGGTATTTAATTCTACACGTTTACTGTGAGTAGCTCTAAGGGATTTTGCTAGAGACTAAAGTAGAAAACGTGTGACGAATCACCATCTTAAGCCACATGAATACCTCAAGGTTTCCAAACATGTATTTTCAGATTAGACTCAAATTTGAATTTCAGAAATTACTGATTATAACATTATGATGCCTACAACATGAAAAGATTCAATCCCAAAAATGCTATTGATGAAAGCTGTCTGGTAGAATATTAAGTCAGTCCCCCCACACTGCTCTTGATGTCATTCTGTAAAAATGAGTAATTTTGAAAAGTATTCTTAATTTCAAACCCTATTTTAAGAGAGCATAAAAGTAAAAGCCTATCATGAACTTGATTTTCAAAATTCTTTTGCTCATTTACAGGTAAGCTCTACCCTAACTGCAGAAGTATAAGTATGTGGTTACACAGTTTGAGTTGTAAGGTATTAAAATAATGGTTTACACTGTACATTTTACAGTGAACTTGCAGTGAAGTGTACACATGTTGTGTGTTCAGACATTGCTCAACAGGGGTTTGGTAAACAATTCTAATTACAGAAGTCTGAACTCAGCGTTCTAGTGGTGGTAAAGTGAAGGGGAGGATTGTTTTTAGGTTATGGGGTTTGAATTTGTTTTGGGTTGTTTTTGCCCTTCTCCAGATATTGGTGTTAATGCAGGCAACTATTGCCTCTGAGCATAATTTAAGCTTTAAACTGATGAAGTCACTCCTGGCTTCTGTGCTTTCCATCTGCATTTCTCACTCCTCCTCCCTCATCCAACTAAACCAAATGGGATCAGCTAGGTCATTCAAACTAACACTCCTTTGATTCACATGTTTAAACATTATTAATGAAGAACTAACTGTGGAAATTATTTTCACTATTAGTTAACAGTTCACACTCAAATGATATTCAATACCTTACATAAAGCTTCTGTCAGAGGGAAATTAAAACATACAAGAATCAAGATATACAGTCATTGAGGCTGGCAATACTCCCTAGCTAACTAAATAAAAAATCAGTTTACCACATCTCAGTAATCTTCTAGGTACTCCAACAACAGGACTTCTCTCCCATATATGTGAAAACTGAAATACCTGTGTGCCAACACAGGCAGTGGACAGATGTGCAGCAAGACCAAAGGATGCTCTTGCTCAGTCTGGAATACACTACATACGTGTAGCAGCAGCTTCTTTTGCCTTTCTCCCTGCACAACAAGATTTCCTTTGGCTGAGCCTACAAGTGTTGGCCATGGCCAAGACACTCAGCCCTAAGGGCAAGGCAACTCTGGATTCAGCTACAAATAGACTGAGTGCACAACAGGACTGATGGGGGTGAAAGATGACTTCTTATATGTGAGAGATGTAAGACTCCAGCGGCACTCTGAACAAAGAACTTCTTCACTGGGATGCTTTCTTCCCATTCTGCAGAACAGCAGCAGAGGAAGCCTCTTTCATCACAGGAAAATGAGTATATAGGAATAGGACAAAAAACAGAACACAAAACTAATTCTCCATCTGGCAACAAAACAGCAACCCAAAACAAAGAGCAGCAAGAACCGGCAAGATCACGCTCCTGTCAAGGCGCTAACTCAGGCACTACACCTGAAGTCCCAAGCATACTTCATACCTCAAGCACTTAAATACAGTGCCATTTGTTTGTACATCTCTATCAAGACATAGCACTGCAGTCTAAGCATACTTGAAGGTTTCTAAAATTGGATTTTCAGAAGTCAGCAAACTTCTTAGCACTAAAATAAGTTAAAAGCATTCCATTTGTCTTCCTTCCTTCCATTATTTTTTCTCCTTCTATCTTTCAACACAGTACTTGGAACAGTTCTCTCTCCACTCCCAAAGGATTTTCGGTGACCAAGGGATCAGCGCTTTCAGCAGCCCACAGCTTTGTCAAATGACAATGTAAAATCCAGCTCAAAAGGGTGCCAGTTGGATTGGAATGAAAACATTTCCTTCCATTTATTGGGAGACACTGCATGAAAATCATCATGAATAACAAGCATGTGTGTCCTAACATGACATGAGCTGCTGAAGCAAGTCCAGAGGAGGGCCATGAAGATGACGGCTGGAGCACCTCTTCTGTGAAAACAGACTGAGAGAGTTGGAATTGTTCGGCCGGGAGAAGAGATGGCTCTGGTCTGACCTTACTCCTGCCTTCCAGCTCCCAATGGACCTACAAGAGACCTGGAGAGGGACTTTTCATAACAGCATGTAGTGACAGGACGAGGGGGAATGGCTTTAAACTGAAAGAGGGTAGGCTGAGATTAGATATTAGGAAGAAATTCTTTACTGTGAGGGTGGTGAGGCACTGCAACAGGTTGTCTAGAGAAGTACTGGGTGCCCCATCCCTGAAAGTGTCCAAAGCCAGGCTGGATGGAGCTCTGATCAACTCAGTCTTGTGAAAGATATTCCCACCCATAGCAGAAGGGGGCTGAAACTAAATGATCTTTGAAGTACCTTCCAACTCAAACGATTCTACAATTCTGTGATTTCAGTACAAGGATTTAGTCTAAAGACTTAGTTTGATGCTCTGATGGATGAACAATTTAAAATCCTATTAAGAGACAGTAGCTTTTTCTCCTTGCATAATCTTGACACTATTGAATTAGAGTATTATTTTAAAGTATTTCAAGTCGAATACGGAAAGTAAGATCAGGTACATGACCACTACTTAATTGGTAATATTTAAACAAAATCTGAATCTAACTGAACATAGAAACCCTTAAAAGCCATAATTCCAGTTTTACTAGTGCAGTATGCTTAAATCACTTCCTTGAAAAAGTGTATGACCCCTGACCACTAGCTGGTAATCTTGAAATATCCAAGTTATTCAATGTGTAGAAGAGGTAAATTTACAGGAGACAGAAAGGTGCCCACTACTACACAAATTATCACACTACTACTGTTAAGATTGACAGCAATCCCTATAACAAAACCCCATACATGCCTGCTTTCTATACATATAATTCCATAAAACATTCCCTACAAAACACTATTTTTGAAATATTTTACAGTGGCAAGCTGCTCAGACATAGTTTCTTAAAGTAAAAACACTAAGGTTTTTGGGTTTGTTTTTTTTTTTTCCCCTTCAGCTTGTTAAAGATTAAGTAGCTCAAAAATCCTTCTCAGTGTAAGCACCACACCCAAGAATCTGCATATTCCATTCAGATAGGCTGGTCAGTACCACACACAAACCAAGATACTATTCTAAAACATACCTATCCTGGCAAACGTGAACAGAATCAGTGACATGCACACAGAGGGGTCATAAGATAGCAAAGGCAACTGAAAGCATTGCTCATCTGGGAGCTGTTTGATAAACATTCCTTGCAAACACCCTTTTCACAAGAGTGTTGAGCCCTGAAAATACTAATTTGAAAGGGGGAAAAGTCATTATATGCTAGCTGACATTTTACTAGAAACAAGAATGAAATATCAATATATCAAACAAGTGACTCCTGCTAGCCAAAAGCCACTATCAAAGCACTGGAAAGCAACACTTACCACAAACACTACACTTGTGCACCTGACACAAACACAACAGTTACACAACACTGTGCCCTTGTCCAGATGGCATCACTGGAAAAACCACTGAAGACTAATCAATAGTATCAAAGAGGACACATTTTAAACATACTGATTGAACAGTAATAGAACATGCATGGTAATTTTAAGGTTAATAATTTCAGCACTTCCCCTGACTATGCAAAATTACTTACTTTCTTTTGCTTTCTATAGCTTTTAAATATCATAACTGCCAGCATTTTGCGTAAAGAAAGAACAGAACTAGCAACAATATTAATGCAAGCATCTGACTGCAATTTCAGAACTTTTTTCCCTATAGCTCTGAAGACTGAAAAAATTTTTAGAAGTGTAACTATTACAGAGCCATGCTTTGGACCCAGGCTGGTAAACTCCTAAGGATGTGTGAGCAACTTTAAGGGTAAGTCTTCTCACTTGGAACCTTCCCAAAGCTCTTTAGATTGCTACATTCTGTCCATGCACAATAGCTTTCAAATCACACATACAGCATGGAGAAGAAGCATTGGTAATAATATTAACAGCAATTTTTCTTCTGGAATTGCATTGCTGTACCAGTGAAAAGCCCCCAAGGAACATTCATGTATTAAGCTGATTCACTGGACAAATAGAAGAACCAACCTTTTTATTGGAGTTATGGAAGAGTCTTGATAATTTAATGAAGTTAATTTGGCAAGAAAGTAATGACCTATGCTGGCCTTCAGAAAGTTGAACTGATGACTACTTAACATTTTTGCAACATGACCTCAACTCCCAGGATTAAAGAGAGATGCTCTTTTTAAACCAAAAGATTATTTTCTTACTGAATTAAAATAGCACAAGAAAGTTTACCAGCTAAGACTTCAAGTTTACAGTGTGTAACCAGCCACTACCAAAACTCAGCTAATGGAACTGGATATTATAAGCTCTGGTATATTTTATGTGGAATGCCCATTAACTTAGGAGTTCATGTGAAGCTGAGTGAAGCCAACAACTCAGGAAACATGGAATCTCACTTTCCAAAAAGACTGAAAATTATACAAAGCCCTAATCAAATGCTTACACACACATCCTGAACCAGAACACTTTTCCTCTGGTGAGTTTGATCAGAGAAGTTCCTTGCTCCTCGGTTTGCAGCCAATCTCACTGGTTTGCCTGAAATGCATGCAAAGGATGTCACCACTTGTCTTTCCAGTTTAAAGGATAAGAATCTGCAGATCTCCTATCTTCCTGGCACATGGGACTCTTTCAGAAAAAATATACACACTTAGTATATCCATCATTCCTCAAAGACAATCCTTTTTAGTTTTAAATTCATTCTAGCTCAAAATCTTGGAGTTTTCCCTTCCTTTTTTTTTTTTTTTTTTT
>VXBB01018274.1:174711-187656 GCA_013399915.1 Illadopsis cleaveri | reverse complement strand
GGCCTCCAACTGGATTCTACTCCACTGATCCCCCCTGAGCTCTACCATAGTTCTTTAACATTTTACTAGCGGGGTGATTAAAATATGCTTCCACATTTTAAACTCTGTCTACAACTTCTTTTTTCCACTTTAACTGGTAGATGAATTCTTGACCTCTTTTGAAGGCAGTGGATGGTCTAGCATTGATTTAATCAGATTTAACATTTTTTATTTAAATTCAATTTCATTTATTTAAATTAAATTTTAATTTAACATTTTGATTTCATGCAAACCTAATTCCATTGTATTTCTGACATCCAAGATACAGCAGTTTCCCTCACCCTTGGATGTTGTTCATTCCAGCTGCAGTAAGGCTGTAGAAAACTTTGAAGCTCTAATTTTAACACAAGTAGCACTTTGCTCCATCATGTTACAGAGAGGGATGTATCTCCTTTATTTGAGAAGTGAGTCTTCTCATATAGGGCGCAACACAAGGTCTCCATTGTGCACTCTGACACAACACATAAACTTCCTTGAAAACTGATCTTTTTAATCTGATAACTTTAACTAAAGTGACATTTTCAGAAGTCATGCTTTCTTTAAATAGTACATCCTTTTGGTAGGAGAGAAGCTATGTTAGAAAAAACCTATGAAAAATGCCTAGAGTATGTTTAAAAATGAGAAACATCAGCAAATAAGGGTCTCTCTTTAAGTATTAAAATATTTATGCAGTGCAAACAACCAAAGCCAGGATGTTAAAAACATTTATTTTAGACACTGTATATACATCTCATACAAGCAGACTGATTTAAATTGTGTAAAGTATTCAACAGCAATCTTTTAAATGATAATTTAAAGTAATACATAATTTACTATTTTTGTAGAACTGATCCACTCTCCATCAATGAAAGCAAGGTAAATTTAAATTTGAATATATTCTTTGGCCTTATATCTTAATTTAGCTATTCCATTTTTTCCTCATTTTTATGGAAAACAATTTTAACACAAATTCAGGCTGATTATGGCAGACTTTGGCAGACCAACCCATTATTAATGCCTTTGAATTTCTGTTCTTGTTTGAAATTTTTTAAATGTGTGTGGCATACAATGACTCTGATTAAACATTCTATTGGTACAGTAAACTAATATCATCTTATTTATAAAATTCCTTATTTCATAGCATCTGCCAAATTCAATATAAAGACATGATAACATATATTATTTCTTACCTCAACCCCTCTTTGAGAAATTGTGATCATGTGGGAAAATATGAAAGCCTTCAATAATAAAAAAAACTTGTCCTTGCTAACAAACTGAATTCATAAGTAGTTTGCAGTCTGCTAAAAATGATTGAACTTCACAGCTGTGGAGGCAAGCTTATATTCTTCCTGTGCAAGTTCTTCTACTCAGCCACCTCTGAGCAAGCAGCTGGATGATTACTCAGCTTGCCCTATTCTAAGGATGGATTGCAAGACTCGGCATTTTGATTTGAGCAGATGAATAGGAAACCACAGGATGCAAACTGTAGGATGTAAAGTTGCAGCATGTCAGCTGTTTTATAAAAACTGCCTCTGCACATCCTTACACCACTATACTTCGTGGGGAAGGTGGAGAGTCCGTCCCACTGAATGTTTATTCCTCTTGCATGTACCATGAGATGGAAATACCAGGTGTTAGTCTTCATGACTGACACAGCAGTATGTCAGCAATGTGCCAGTCATGGAAGCATACGTGATACACTCTGAAATAACAGCTTTGTAACATTTCCTTGACAAATTCAGCACTGAGTAACTCCTCTTCCTTTGCTGCAGCAGAACAGGCTGTATATACCTGCACAGCACACAAGAATAGAGTGAGACTGAGAAAGGGCTCCTGAGGCAAGTGTAATGTCATGAGAGGATAAAAAATTCTTCTACATAAAGTCTTATCCTTTCCCCGTTTATTTCTGAGAAAGGAGGTGGTGCTTCCCTCACAGAATGCCAGAATGGGGAAGGTTGGAAGAAACCACAGTGGGTCATCTGGTGCAAGCTCCCTACTCAAGCAGGGTCATCCTAGAGCACAGGATTGCATCCCAAGACTTAACAACCTCTCTGGACAATCTGTTCCAGTGCTCAATCATCCACACAGTAAAGAAGCTCTTCCTCCTATTCAGATGGAACTTCCTGTGCATCAGTTTCTGCCATTGCCTCCTGTCCTACTGCTCGGCACCACTAAGCAGAGCCTAGATCCACCCTCTTGGCACCCCTCCTTTAGATATTCATAGACATGGATGAGGTCCCCTCTCAGTTGTTTCCAGACTGAACAGGCCCAGCTCCCTCAGCCTTTCCTCATAAGAGAGATGCTCCAGTCCCTTAATCATCTTTGTTTTCCTGCGGAGCCCAGAATTGGACACAGAATTCCAGATGTATCTCACCAAGGCTGAGTAGAGGGGCAGGATCACCTCCCTTGACCTGCTGGCAATGCTCTTCTGGATGCAACCCAGGATTCCATTGCCTTTCTTGTCCACAAGGACACACAGCTGTCTCATGGACAGTTTGTTGTCCACCAGGACCCCCAGGTCCTTCTCCACAGAGCTGCTCCTCAGCAAGTCTCCTGTGCTGGTGCCTGGGGTTGTTCTTCCCCAGGTGCAGGACCCTGCATTTGCCCTTGTTGAATTTCAGACAGTTCCATCTGCCCATCTCTCCAAGCTGTCGAGGTCCTTCTGAAGGGCTGCACAGCCCTCTGGAGTATCAGCCACTCCTCCAGCTTTGTGTCATCAGTGAACTTGCTGAGGAGGCGTCTGCTCCTTCATTCAAGTCATTGATGAACTTGTGAAACAACACTGGGCCCAGTATTGATCTTGGGGACACCACTGGTGACAGGCCTCCAACTAGACCCTGTGCCACCTCTGGGATCTGCCATTCAGCCAGGCCTCCATCCACCTCACTGTCCACCTATCCAGTCCACAATTCCTGGCTTTGTCTATGAGGATATTGTGAGAGACCTTGTTGAAAGCGTCACTGAATTCAAGGTAGACAATACTCACTGCTCACCCCTCATCCATCCGGGTAGTTGTTTCATCATAAAAGGCAATCAGGTTGGTCAAACATGATTTGCCTTTAGTGAATCAGTGCTGACTACTCCTGATCACCTTCTTGTTATCCCTGTGACTAGAGATGGCCTCCAAAATGAGGCACTCCATGACCTTTCCAGGGATTGAGTCAGTTATTGTTGCCTGTGCAAATCAAAAAGAAACAGCGTATAAGATTACTTCATAGCACTTGCCTTACCTAATTTAATATTGTTACATTATCTTGTGTGCTGTCACAAGAAGCAACGCTATGGTGGTGATAAATCAGTATCTGTTAAAAAACTATCAATGTCTCTCTTCTACTCATTACAAGTTTATTTTGTGGCCATATGATCCTGAAAGTGCAGATCCTTCCAAATAGATCTCACTGCAATTATTCCCTCACAAGCTGAAATTATGCTGCTTAAGAGAAAAAGTTAAATGCATGTCTTTTGACAATTTATCAGTTGAAAGTAAAAATGTCTTATTGAAATATACTTCCTGTATACATCTTTATTTATTTGCTTTTACTGTGCCAGGAAAAATAAATTTGCAGGTGTTTCGTTCCTGACATAATGCAGCAGTAACACATGTGTAATAAGTAAGGTGAAGCCTATTAGCTATTTCATAGAGATAGAATAATTAGTAAGTTTTAGTGATTCAGTGAAGTTTCAGTTTTTGTGAAAATTTTATTCAGAAATTTTAAGTTGGCAGTAATATGAAAATCAAACCAAAGACTCTTCTCAGAGTTCCTCATACACCTGTTTGGCAAACCGGCAGAAGAAGGTTTAGGCAAAGTCATTGTGGAAGTCATGATATGTCAACAACAAGAATGTCAATTTACTTGTTTAATTTAGACCTAAAATATGACTACCTATTGTACAAGCTAATCTCTACAGATTGATCTCTGAACTGAATGGAGATTCATTTAAGAGACTATCCCACATGGATCAGTTGTAGGGATTAATATGTACAATAAATTTTGTTAGGAATGGGTTTCAGACCTAAACAATTGGTGGAAAGTAATTAGTCTTTAGCACAGTACCTGGCACAGGATACACATCGATGGCATCACAATTCATTTTGATTTTTTCTGTATTCTTAGGTTGCCATCATTATATCTTTTTTTGGTTTTCTAACATTTCGCAGTCTTTTCAAGATTAAAATGAAAGAGAAGAAAAAGATAGCAATATTAATTGTATTGTGAAGGCATTTTTGCTGTTAGATAACTAGATGTTAGGAAACTGGTTTTGTTTTCTGTCTGCTGTTATGGAAAGAATGCAGTGAAAACTAAGTGTTGTATATTCTGAAATTATTGGATTGAGTTAAATACAATTTTAATGGTATGCCATTATTTAAAAATTTATTTTATAATATCAAAGCATTTTCCAAGAATTAAAAAAAAAAAAGTAATAAACGGCCTTATCCTAGGTGGACTAGAATATAATCAATAATAATTAATTATAAACTTATTCTATTTAAACAGTGTTCTCAGAGACTGTGCAAACTTTTTTGGAATTTGAGACAGGTACCTATTGTTCATACCTATATGGAAAACAGAAGTATTATTTTCAGGAGCATCCAAAATTAGGATACAGTATAATTTTCGATTTGCTTTTATTTGTTGAATGCTACTTAAAATTGCTACACTTGCAATTCTACAAACAGCCAATGATGAGTAGGACCACGATGAAAGCAAGCTGTTGATGAGATGCCCATGCCTGCATCTCTTTATTCTACTTTGAGATAACTTTTTGCTTCCATGATTTTGCCATTTTTCCTTTTCTTTGAAGACAGGTTAAAGACAGTAGATGATGAGTTGTCATCTGCACATTTAGCTGCCCTTTGTTTCATTCACCATAGTACCTAAATTTAAGTAAGCTTTTCTGTCAGGCTTAAAAAACTCACTGCATGTGATTTTTCTACTTTCTTTGAATAGAAGCTTATGGAGTAAGTAGAAAGCAAGATGAAAAATTCACAGTTTTTACTTGATTGAGGGTTTGTAAGAAAATAGAACAAAGCAGAAACTAACAGTGATGGGAACATACCAGGATTTAGGTGTAGCAAAAGTATTTGCCACAAGTTTTGTGGTCTGTAAAATTTTGTCCATCACAGGCCTTCCTAATCCAAAATTAATCCAACTCTATAAAAGTTAATTTTTTCCTGGGGCAGTGAGGATGACTCTGAATTTATATTTTACAAGGGGTTCTCAACTGTAGATGTTTCCTGCAGCACATTTGCCATCTGACCCTTACCCATTTTTTACACTCTCTTAATGCCAATTATAAAATGTTCACTTCTATTTTTGTGGCTTTACCTTCTTTTTATTAAAGAGTTTACTCTCAGCATGTGCTTAATGCTATTTATTATACTGCAAGAAATGGGTATGATCTTTACTGGTATAAACAAGTGCCGTTTATGGAGGTTTGGTTTCCTCTCCCTCAGCCGTTATCTACTGTACCTTTGTATTTTATCACTAGATGGCAACATAGCATAACTCCAGATCAAAAGTTGCTATAACCAGAAATGGGCTTTTCCTATCCCGTTTTTTACAGAATTTTAAATAATTCACTTCCCCTCATGAAATGGGAACTTAGGCATTCTGGCAATTTCAGTAAATTGCTTCTTAATGGTGTGAATTCTAGCATTACTTACAACTGCTACTTTTTTACGCAACTGAAGTGCAGAACAATCAAGACAGAGAAAATAAAATTGCTTCATTTACAGTTGTTTTTCTCCTACCAAATCCATTGGAAGGGGGAGAATCCATTGATTCATCTGAATTATCTCATATATGTTTGGGCCCATAGACTAATTCAAATTCTAGTCAGACTGGACAGGAATATTATCACTAGACAAGGTAGGAAAACTGAAATTTCATGCTCAGTTTCTCTGGAGATACATTTTCTAGTAAAATGAGAGAAAAAGAAACAAGACCAATCTTAACTAAGCTACCAGCTGCCTTTGCTTTTGGAACCTTAAACAGACTCAACACTTTTGCTCAGTACTTGTTAGACAGTTAGGGAGAGACTCTTAGGCTTCTTAAGTCTTCTTTGAAACTCAACATCTCAGGAAAACTCAAACCAGTTTTTTAGAGCAAGAATAGGTTCTGTCCTGCACCACGTTTACTTCTGAAGCCACAATTAGAAAGCTTAATACCGAGCTAAGTTGTTTGATTTTTGAGTTTCTGGTAGCCCTGCTGTATCCTGATATATTGAAACAGAATTGCTTGGACCTTGATATTTGAACAAATCATCTGTTTCAGAGATGGTGGTCTTTTGTAGCCAGATCCATTATTATCCTATGTATTTAACAAGTTGTATTCTGCCAACTGAAATTAAGGAAGCAATATTAGAAGGCTGTTAATTAACTTCTATTATCCACATTCTCTTTTTCCTGAGAATGTTTTCAAGGAAACCTCATAGGTTTCAAACTCACTCCAGACTTGATGTATTTGAGCTACCAGAGCCATGTTCATATCAACACATATCCAAATAAAGTGGCAGTATGCTTTGTATCTAGAACTGGGAGAACGACACAGATCATTGATCTCTATAAGGAACCCATCAATGAATGCTTTAGTAGAATTCATTAATAATGTAGTGAATACACTGAGCATGGCCAAGTGAAGCACATAAGGATACAGAATTACATAATGTGATTTGTTATTTTTATAGGATTCTCTAAGTTAGTTGTTTAGCAAGCACACTAACATTTTCTGCTTTCAGTGCATTAGGGATGCATGTGTAAGTGTTGGGGTGATACACACATAGACACATACACACACAATGTGTAAGAAACTAAGAACTCTTCTTCTAAAGATTTAGAAACTTCTGTTTTCAAGCTTGCTAGTCTACATGGTTTATAATAAGCCTATTCTTCCACAAAAGTTGTCTCTTTTAAGTCCCATTTTCTCTTACTGCTTATTGACACAACTCTTGCAGAACTATCTCCTGCTTGGTGTATGCCTCAACATGGTTTGCTATTAGTTCTCCTTAAAATGTCTTCTTCTACACACTCCTACTAGCTCATAGGAGGTTGTGGGAAAGGCAGGGAGCAGGTGTTCTCAGCAATAGTGAAAGCTGTATTATTCCATGGCATTATAATGTTACTCAGCCAGGTCTTTCAGTCAGTGTAGTTCTCAGACAGCACTGAGATATGAATATGTATGGTTTGGTAAGCTTAAAGTCTAGCTGCAGAGTTGCAGGCAAATTTTTTTTATTTTTCTTCCTGATTTTATTTCATCATCTGTCCTATGGAATTAGAACAGAATTTGGAAATAGTTGGGTACCACTGAAGGTGCAGTTCTTCTACAAATGTGACATTAATCATGTAGCTGAATGTTTTTCAGTCAGTTCAATTAACTGAGGTTTCCATCTTTCCAGTTTCTCTGGTTTTCTGCTGTTTCTTCAATTTCCAGATTATGAGCACTCAATGAACCTGCAGAATCTGATGAAATTATAGCAAAAATACATGGAAAGCTAACAGTATTTCAGGATTGTTTTGGTTTAGGTATTTATTTTATCATTCCAAGGCCCAAATAATCATTTTCTAGCCATGAAAATTGTATCTCCCTCTGTTCCCCACAAAACAGTGACCTCTCCATCAAATGGTGTGTATGTTTCCCAACAACAGTTTTGTTTTAAAATGTTGGAACTTCCTATATAAAGGATGGATTCAGAACTTGCACAGAAATAAAAGTACCCCCAGGTGCTTTGACCCAAGGCCTAAAAAACAATGTAACTGATGTGACCTACAGAAAATTGAATCATATTCTTCATAAATGGTACTTCTTATTAGAGAGACGCTAAGAAGTAAAACACAAGCTTCCTGAAAGTGAAATAACTGGAATACATTCAAGATCCTGCTGTTCATCCGTCTATCCAGTGCAGGCAGGTTATCTCTAGCTCTCAGTTGACATTTAAGATGTGGATGGTGTTCATTAAATGTCTGGATGAATCTATTTTAGATTCTGCTTTCCATTGATGTAATGCTGGTTTTGGAAATAAAAATGACCAGACAGCAACAAATTTATTTAAAGAACATTTTGACATAAGGTCAGCACAGTCTCTAGTTCTCACTGCATGAGCTCATGCAGCCATATGAAATAATTTTTAGGATCACAGCTTAAATTTGAAAATGCATTTCAGTGAAGCTCTTCCAATTACATTAACTGCAAATGTATCCCAAACCATCTTGATTTCTTAATGTACATCCTTGATACAAACTTTAAGAGACGTTACTACTTACCTAATCACTGTGTCATTTCTCCAATAGTGGAAAAAAAGTACTTGGCAGCATGGACACCTTCTTGGATATAATGAAACATTTAATAAAATAGGAGATACAGCAAACTGAATGAAGTTCTTGAATTTTCAAAATGCTGCTTCTTTATCTAGAGAGCTTGTTATCCATTACTCAGTCCCATCTAAATTTATGTTGTTGCTGATTTACAGTGGTTGCAGCTCCTCAACTTTTTTTTTTTCAATTTATAATGAAGACAGATAATTTTGGGGCTTAAAAATTTTTTACTTACCCGTTCCTTGCAGGTCTGTTATGAGAATGACATACATAAATGCAGCATCATTTGGGCTTCTGTGGGGTGATGCGTTTACTATACTCAGAAAAACAACACTGCTAATGGATGCTGTCAAGTATTTGGATCAAAATCTTCTCTATCAGAAATTCTTCATGGGACCACTCTCACCAGATGGTTCTCAGTTAAATATACAGTATTATAGAGTAATTATTTTTTTAATTAAGTGGTAAAGTAATAGAAATTTAAGGTAGGAGATCATTGAAGTGACCCTTTTGTAAATGACAGCAGCAGAAAAACTCATTTTGTTGGTCTGTTAAGACTGAAAATTATTATTTTTAGATTAATAGATATACCATCGAGTTAGCAAACTAGAGGTATTTATTCTTCAGATATTGTAAACCTACATCCGTATCAGTATGATTCTAGTAAGAAAATTCTGTTTTTCAGCCCTAGCATTTCTTACAGAAAGGTAATTTGATTTTTTTGTGTGTGATTCTGTTTGACTAGAAGTTTAATGGCACGGTAACTTTGATTTTTGCCAAGAAAAGATGACTAAAATGGCATGATAACTTTTCACTACATCAAAAAGATTATTTTGCAGTTTTCTGTCACTGTAAGGCACTGGCTTTTGGATTACAATCACAGCATCATATCGAAGATACATGGAATTCCTAAGTGGAACACAAGTGTTTCTAAGAAAAGTCCTTTTATTCATTATTCTAGCCTAAGGAAATCTCACGAAGTCTTTTCCCATGGTAGTTGCTCCTCTTTACTTGGCTATTATATGAAAATCAACAGGTGCCATTCACTCAACAGACAATGTTACATTTTTTTGGCTACTTGAGTCACCTGGTGACTGTAGAAAAGACCAATCTCAGTCCATCTCTATGAAGTGTAGAGTTCAGTGGACCAGCGCTGGACATCACCACAGCCATGTCCTACAAAATTGTTCATGAAACTTGACAGATCTTACTCTACGATTTTGAGCTGCTGTTCTCTTCAAAAACCTTTCAGACAGTGCAGGACCATACGGAAAAAAATCTCTCAGACAAAATTAGCCAGTTGCAAGGCCATAATAGGTATCCATTGGAACAAGGCTTGCAAGTTGAAGCTATCAGGCCTCCTGGACACTCAGTCTTATCTACTGACACCTTTCATGTGACACAGAAGGTGGATCCTAACAAGGCAGCCTGGGGTTCGCTGTGCCTAGAGCAGCAGCTGAGGCACTGCAGACAATGAACAAGAAGCAGTCAGGCAGAGTGGGGCAGAACTGCCAGCTCAACCAGTGCACTGCAGGCAGCCAGACCAAGGGTATTGGCAAGAATATTTTCATAAAAGGACTTGATAAATATTTCTGCTAATGACCTCTAAGTACCATAAAAAGGTATACTGACAGTACCATGAGAGGATGTCAAGGCACTGAAGCCATTTTCTTGTTGATCCTTTTAAAAGAAGTCAGGGATCACAGAAGACTCTGTCTGAGGACCATTTCCATACTGGTTCAGCAAGAACCATGAGAAAGAAACCCATTAATCAATCTTCCAGTGTTCTTTGTTGGGAAGGTTTCTGCCACAAGGCCACTGCATCTTCCCTGGCTGACCCACAAAGGTCTTGTGTTGCTTCCCCTGGCATAGGCAAGAGAATTCTCTGTCCAAATGGGAAGACAAGCTGAGCCTTTGACCTTTTTTCTTGTTAGACTGTGGGATGTTTAAAATAGAAGTGCACTTTAATATACTGCAGCTATAAACAGATCTGCATGACTCAAATCAGGTCCAGCAACATACCTTATATGAGATAATGATTGAGCTCAAATGCAAAACCAAATTATACAGGAATTGGAAGCAGGGCAAGCTAACAGGGACATGCAGGGAAAGAACTGGGAAAATCTAAGCTTGGTTGGAATTGAAACTAGCAAGGAACATGAAGAGTAACAAAAGATGGGTTTGTAGGTGCATCAATAGCATAAGGAAGAAAATGGAAAAGGTGAACCCACTGCTAGATCAGGCTAGAGATCTACTAACAAAGGATAAAGAGAAGGCTGAAGTATTTAGTGCTTTCTTCCTTACCCCAGTCTTCATTGATAAATTCAGTTTTTTCCAGGTCTCCATTAACTTTAAATTTTGTGGAGTTACTACTCCACAGTGGATCAATGGATCCAAACAGGGACTCCTTAGATAAGCTATACATGCACAATTTACAAGATGAGACAGGACACCTTTGTGACTGCTGAGAGACCTGGCAGATGCCATTGCAAGGCCACTCTTCGTTGTCCTTGAACAGCTGTGATGATCAAGGGGAAAAGGCAATCAATGACAGATGATTTTAAATGCTCGTGAATTCCTTGTGCCAGATTTCTACATTTTTTATAATCTTTTAAGAAAATTTCCAGAAACTGCACCTCTGTGAATCTAAGGCACCTTGGGCTTCTCTGACTTCTCATTTATGGCTGAAAATGGGTGCTCCTCTAATCTTGACTATTTCTACAACTTTGAAAATGAAACAGATAATAGCATTTGCCATAAAGACAAAGAAACCAGACTACTCTTTGAGTGTATTTCTCCAATACAAGAACAGAAACATGTCACTGCATAAAGTAAATGTAGCACAGCTTGGTAAACAATGACTTTGGTTTGTGTTCATCTCTGAGAACTTCCCATTAAAGGCTCAGGCATCTTGTTTTTCAGTTTTACAGTGCAGAAGTCCCTGGGTTCACACATTGTGCTTCTTTTGTGGTGACACTGCCCACGACTGATCTCTGTCCCTCAACCAAATAGCCAGATTGATCTCTGTGAGCATCTTGGAGTGTCCCTGTACTATACTTCCTCACTCTCCCAATTACTCAGATAAATGCAAACTGCTATAACACACACCATATATGGCATAACTTTCTGCAGTATTCACTCATGCTTAACATTGCTTCTGACACCTACTTAATCAGTCTTTTGGCTCAAAAGAAGGATTTTCTTGTCTTTTGCAGATAACTGCATGAAAAGATAAGCTGCATCACTGAGGAAGTCAGAGCGGTAATACTGTGTTATTCCTCTATCTATTAAGTCGAGTATTTGAATGGCAAAATTCAATTTTTAAGTCAAATAAATGATACTTTTGGGATTTATTCTTTATAGACCATGAAATTTCTCTCTCCTGTCACTACAGGCTACAAGTTATGTTTTCCTCTCCTTCTGCTTTACATTGCATCTTATAGACAGAAAACAAACAAGAGACAATGAAGACTAGGTGAGTTGTCATTCCAACAGTCTACTTCTGTCTTCCAGTTAATGCATACTGTTAGTTGGAAATGGAGCCCCTGCCTTTTCAGGTAAGGTTTTTGACCCCTGCAGATTTAAGAAACAATCATATTTTCCTCAGTATTTCTCAAGATGGAAGCAACCTTTTCCCACTAAACATTTTGGTTTAATATCCATGAGTTTCCTAGCTTTTAGCCAAAAGAGCAAAGAACATTACCCAATGGACTTAGGGACCTGCCCACATATTTTACTGGCAAAGTAAGGCATTACTGCCAACCTCAGGTTCACACACAGGTCTTTCAGGTGCCTGAATTACACATTCTGACAATCAGGAGCCAGACCTGTTGTAAGTTTTTGCAACAGTACTCATTTCCTCTAACCAGAGATCACTCCCCAAAGCAGGAGTGATTTACCTGCCTGCATCAGCTATGCTGTAGTACTCGAGGGACAAAGCTGTTCTGCACACAAAATGGAGCTCAGCAGCCAAATGGAATTTTAGCTAAGAAAGTGGGGCTATACGTCTAAATGTCTGCAGCCAGAAATTATAGTGGAAGGCAGGATACCCCTGGAGTAGGAACATCCTCTCTCCTGCAGCACCTTTGTCCCAAGGGCACATCCACAGCCTGCTGTAAACAGCATCTTTTTCAAAGTGCTGTGAAGGGGCATGGCTTGTCTTTATAAAATTGAGTCTGCTGGAAGAGAGAATGCATTTTTTTTTTCTCTCCTGCTTCTCTCCAGCTTTTAACAAATGGATTTTTGTTTTGCTTTCACTTGACAAGGTTACAGAGCAAGCTTACATGGCAAGGTTACTCTCGGAAGGTGCCTGCCCCCTTAGAAGCGGCCATGCCTTCACCAGCGTCCACGCGTGTGTTATTCCCAGGCCCGCACGGCTCAGGCATTGTTTCTGCCGAACCACTTAAAATTTCCGTTCTTCACTGAACTCAGACGGGAAATGGGGGTGTCGGGGGATGCTGTGAACGCGGCCACCACATGGACCGGGAACTAACTAATTCTCCTCTGGGAACCAACAACCTCAGGCGCACGAGTGGCGAGCACGGCACAGGGCAGGGCAAGCGGGCCCAGCCAGGCAGGGGGCCGTGCCGGCTCCCCAGAGGCCCGAGGGAGCCACA